>OVAN01004097.1:0-26884 GCA_900406275.1 Anastatica hierochuntica
TATATATATATATATATATATATCACTCTAATAGTAAAAAAAAAAAACAATAGTTCTATATATATTGTTATGACGATTCATTGTTCGTTACCGGACGGCTTTGCCGTTTTAATTTTTTATGCATTTTATATTTTGTAGCGACGATATCATTCGTTACCAGAATGGCTCTGCCTCCTTAAATTTTACACGCAATATTTATTTATTGATCTATATTTTTGTCCTATTATTTACTTATCCCCTCAATATGTGTATATTTAATTGCTTGTTATATTATTTAGTTACTATTGTTATATGCCTATCATTATTATTATTATGCATATACATAAACTTTCATATATAAAAATTTAATATATTAAAAGGATATTTTTACAACCGAACATTAATCATAAGTTATCTCCGAAATTGGGTAAAAGGATTGTTTTTATTTTTATTTTAAATTATGATCATTAGAAATAATTGTACTAAGCGAAAATTTAAAAGAAATTTTTAAAAATAATTTTTTAACAAGGATTTTTTTTAAAATTTTCATTTTAATTTTTGATTAATACAATTATTTCTAATGATCATAATTTAACAGAAAAATAAAATTTTTACATCCAATGGCTATTTTAAACAGCTAATCAATAGTATTTTTCAATCTATAAATATACTCACATTTTACTTATTCATTCCACAAAAATCTCATATTTTCTCATAATATTTTAAAAGAAATTTTCTTTTGCATTTTCAATTTAATCATGTTTTGTATTTTATCAATTTTTGTACTTGGAATCATCTTTTTTGTCTTTAAGGTTTACTAGATTTTGACCCGTGCTCAAGCGCGGGATTATAGTATTTTAGAATTTGTTTCTAAGTAATAAAGGTGTACAAATATATAATTAAAAAATTGTGGTAGTTAATATTACAATATTTTCAAAGTGGTTCATTTAAACATCTTATGTTTAAAAAATTTGGGTAAACAATGTAATACAAAGATTGTGTATGTTTTGATAAATTATGCAACTTAAGAGATGAATTGTAAATGAAATAATATCAATTGATAATTTTTGTACAATAATAAAAAAAATTGAAATGGAAGTACTGTAAATGTGTATCTATAGACCAACTTTTTGAAATAGTATTAGTATTGCTAAATTTTGAAAATTTTAGTTGAAAATCAATTGAGAACTGAAACACTAAATGGTTCAGTTTTCAAAATGATCCTAAACTAGACTCTAGACTCTAGACTCTAGACTCTAGACTCAAACCTATGGATTCTAAGATTTATATGCTATATTTGCAACCTAAATGTGGATGAAACTAAGCTAAAATGCATCAAAATATGCATGAAAATATGTACACATCAGAAGCTCAATTTTGATTATAAAGAAGCATCGGAAAAGTCGTTGGTGCAATCGGAAGAGCTATAGAGTTTGTGTCAAAATGCATACGAAAACTCTGACATATAAAAGGAGAAGACCAAAGCTTTCCATGACAAGAAGCTCCTTAAGAAAGAATTCAAGAAAAGGGATCAAGTTTTTCTGTTCAACTCAAGGTTGAAACTCTTTCCGCGTAACTTGAAGTCTAGTTGGTCTGGTCCAATCGTATCTGAAGAAGCGATGTCTTACGGATCAATAGCTTTAAAAGATCATCGAGGGAAAGTTCACAATGAATACACAAAGGTGTAAACAATATTTTGTGGACACAATAATAGATGAAGCAAGCACGCTTCTTCTTTCGGATCAAACACTATCATAGACCTCTTCAAAGTCAAGTTAATAACTATAACTAAGCGCCCATAGGAGAAATTCCCAAGAAAACCAACCTTTTTAAAGAAATAAATCTTTCATTTTAAGTCCTAGTTAAATAATTTTCACTTATACCTAGTATGGTTTTATTTTAGGTTCATGGGAACAATTAAAAAAGAAGAAGCAAATTGATTTTTGAAGAAGGATTCTCCACCAGTTGACCCCAAGCAAGGAGGATGGTCCGATCGTTCGCCAGTCCATCGAAAATGGAACCTCATTTTTTTTACTTGCTTCCTTTTCCTTTTTGTTTTTAAAACCACATTTATCCTTCTTCTAACTAAAACAACTTCAAGAACATTTCAAGTTTAAAATTTTGAAAATCTTTCTCTTTTTCTTGTATAAATCATTTACAAAACTAAGATTGCTTTAGGAAACACCTCTACCATTACCTCTTCAAAAAATCTAAGGTATGTTCTCAAAACTCAAACTTTCAAGAAAGGTGAACACTTTCTTAAAATTTCAAATTTTTTATTCCTAAAAATTTATGCTTAAAGACTCTGTAACATCACCGTCCTCTCCTACCATGTGCCGTGACACCCCTTTCTCGGGTTTGCGGACGCACCCTATCCGACATTCGGGAGCACTATCTCTAGGAGGCTTTCAAGTTATTATTTATTATCCCTCCCATATCCACGCAATTTTTTCCCGTGCTTTGCCCTTACTCGCACGATACTGCGAGTCAGTTCCCGGAAGGTCACCCATCCTAACGGTACTCCAAAACAAGCACACTTAACTATGTAGTTGTCTCAAGGCAAGTGACCGAAAAAATAAGTGCACTTTGGTAATATAGGTAGCCAAATTAATCCTTTTAAGCTCTCCTCAAAACCACTTTGTCGCTATAAATTGGGGTCTCGCAATTAATATAGCTTAGAAACGCTTGGAGAATGCTTGGGTAATAAGATTTATTGCTTAGTTTAAGAGATTTAGAGTTTAATTGCAATAATTAAAAATTTTGTGTTCTTCATGTTTTTGAGATGAATAGTGACTTTTTGAAAAACTTTTGGGCATTATGTGATTTAACTATCTTAAATAATAGTCTATCCAACAAGAATTTTATAATCCCATTGAGTAAAAAAAGTTATGCCCATTTTAATTTGGCATATGCATTTGGTGACGAAAGTTATGAAAAAAAAAATTCCATTTGTTTGAATGTTAATTGCTATAAGTTGATATCATCGTAAGTAGTATCTTTCAAGTTGCATTGAAAAAGATATTCAGTCTGACATCCAACTAAATGCACCCTTTCATATTCTTGGAAACTTACAAAAATTTGTTGGATGTAGATAACTAAAGAAAGTCTAGTAAAAAGATGCCTCAAAAATCAAAGAATGGAAAGAGAGCCAAAGCAACAAAATAGGAAAAGCTAAGGGAGCTTCAACTTTTAAAACTCAAAAGGAAGGTCCAACTATAAAAGCTCCTCTCCCTCCACCATTGGAAACCAAACAAACGATTTGGAATGATAAGGAAAAACAAGAATGAAGCCAATTCAAAAGGATAAGGATTGCACAAACAATATTCATGCAAAAAGAACCATCTGAAAGGTTCAACATTTATAAATATGTGTGCATTCTCTTAGATTGTATGGGGCTCGAATATTTGGTGGATATGGACGAAGCCACATGTAAAGACCAAATGTGGAACTTCTCAGCACAATGAAGATAGTGTATCCATTCCCGACAAGTGTAAGAGCATACTGGGGAATTCTCAACTTCAAGATCAAAGTAACCGAGTACTTGATGAGCATAAAGGAGGTGTGTGAGGCTTATAAGTTTCCCATGATAGAAGGAGCGATATTCAAGGATTGGAGAGGGGTTGATGTGTTTTGAGATTTAATTTTCGATGAACCTTTCACCAGCACTAGTCCAAAGGCAACAAAGATAAGAAGCTCGGTATTCTGATACACCCAAAAGATCTTTTGAAGCATGATCTTTGCGATAAATCATAGCCGGAAAATCTCAAAGAATGAGAAATTCCTTTTTTTTGAGGAATGAGAGAAGATCGGGTGCTTTGGAAAGAGTATATGGAAGAAGGTGACTTTAGTCGAAATCTCAACATAGGAATTCTCTTCTTTAAGCATTTGATGACATTCCAAGGGACTTGGGGGAGGACAACTTAAGATCCTGGTTGTGTACTTTGGAGAATTTTTTACACCAATCTTCAAGCGAGCAAAAGTACAATTGGATTATGGAGCTTTGGAGAAGAGAGCATTCATCGACATTCCACTTCTCATTAGTTAGAACTTCATCCAAGTAAAACGAAAGACAAAAAGAGATGAGTACATCTTCTACCATGTCAAGAACGGGAAAAGAGTGATATTAACACTACCTTCTGGTGCCAAAACGAACCTTTCCAACTTAGATAATGTCATCTTCATACACTCTGGAAAAAAGAAACCAAAGAAATGATGAAGGAGACAAGATAGGTTGCATTACAAGGAGGAGGATCAAGCAATCCTAACGGTGAGACACTCCCATTTGTCGCAAATTCAAAAAGAGAAAAGACTCTTACAATGCACTTCAAGAAGAAAAAATATTGGAAGAAATAGTTAAGCGAGACATTGAGGAATTAAAGAGACAATTGGTTGAAGCGCCTAGAAAGTGAACCTTGATGATAGGAGTAGAGAAGCACGGTAGGAATGGTGTCACAAGCTAATGCTCCTTCGACCGTAAACCAACTGCCACACTTGTAAATACATAGAGGAAGATGGTTTGACACCCAAATCCTATTATCTACAAGAGAAAAAAGAAAGCCACCACCGAATTTACGAACCAAGAATGAAAAAAAGATAACACTTCCTTCTGTTTTTTAATACCATTGCATGGTTACATTTCTTGTTTTCGATTTTCATTTTCCCTTTAAGTCACTCTACCGGTTTGAATATTTTCCGGGAGAGTGAAGTTTAAGGCCAAGGGAGGGACTTAATACTAATGACTATTTTTATTTTTGATGTTTTCATTTCATCGATATTTAAGTCTTATGCATTGTGAATAGCTAATTGACGAAAAATAAATAAAATTTAAAATTTTTTGAAAAAGTAAAAAATAGTTTTCAATTAGTTTTCAAATCTTTCATGTAGTTTGCATTCATTTCTGAAAATTTTGGTGGTTAAAAGCATATAAGATTGCACTAGCATAATGAACAATGATAGGATTGCCTTGTAGATAGTTTAGATTTACCTAATGTTAAATGCTCTCATTGGAAGTACAATATTGCGTGACTACTTTGAGTTTTGGAAAATTCATGCTTAAAATTTACCACTTGACAGTCTTGTAAATGTACAAGTAGACTCTCTCTTGAGTCAATTCCTATGTGAGTATAACTTAAATTAATTTTAAAATATTGCTTATGGATTTTGTCATGCTTGCCATGGTAAAACAAACACTTGAGCTATGTGTTCAACCGATTCTACCACCCTTATTAGCTAATGTGTCTACTCTCACTTTTTGAGTAGTGACCACACCCTTGAAAACCCTTTAAACTTTCATTTAACCCCCCCCCCTTATTATTTGAATGTAAGGCTTCTTTTGAAAAGTGTACACGCGGACAAAAACCTGAGTAAATTGAAGTTGAACAATAAAGAGGATACTTCCTTAAAGTCGACCTCATTTTTTAGGTTACATAGAAATTTGGAGGAAAAATCTTTAGTGGTGTTTGGTTATTTTGAGTCTTGGGAATAGTTAGTATTAAATATTGGCAAGTAGATGTTCTTAATTGTAAATAGGATCCAAGTTTGGATGTGAATAAAATGACGAAATGAAAAAGGAAAAAGAATAAAAAAGAGTATGAAAGAAGTGAAAAAGGAAGACACAATAGATTATAAAAACTTAAGCTCGAACCTTAGCAAATAAAGAAATGAATTTTAACACCCCATTACGTCCATCCTGTGTGCCTTTGGTGCCTCTCCCGGGCTCGCGGGCGCACCTTGACCAACGGACGGGACCGCTACTCCGAGGAAGCTTTAAAGTCTTGATTTACTCTTCCTACAATCACCACGCGATCTTCCTCTGAGCTTTGTCCTCAATCTTACGATTCTGGAAACTGACTTCCTGAAAGGTCACCATCCTTATATTACTCCAGCATAAGCACGCTTAACTGCGAAGTTCTATCAGGACCAGTGACTCAAAAGATAAGAGAAATTTAGTGACATAGGTAGCCAAATCAATTCTTTTAAGCTCTCCTCAACACCACTTTTCTCCATAAATTGGGTTCTCGCATTCACCCCCACTTACAAAGCGTAACACCCACATTGTGCACGAGGCCCCGATGTTGAGAGTCCCTGACGCCAAACTCATCTGGGTTCGGCTCTGATACCAAATTGTAACACCTTCGCCTGCCCCTCTCTTGTGGCGACGGTGCCTCTCCGTAGGCCCGCGGGCCCACCTTGTATGATAGTCGAGAGCGATACCCTGAGGAGTCTTTGAAGTCATGATTTATCGTCCCTGCAATCACCAGACAATCTTTCTCCGTGCTTTGTCCTCACTCGCAAAATTCCAGGCACTTCCTGGAAGGTCACCCATCCTAGTATTACTCTAGTACAAGCACGCTTATCTGTAGAGTTTTATCAGGACCATTGACCGAAAAGATAAGTACACTTTGCCGACATAGGTAGCCAAATCAATCTTTTTAAGCTCTCCTCAACACTACTTGTCTCCGTAAACTGGGGTCTCACAAAGATCCTAGAGATTGCACACTTGTAATATAAGGAGAATAAAAGATTCAAAAATTTTAGAATTTAAGGCTCTAAAATTCAAAAGGGGTTAGTAGCTAAGAAGTATAAAGGTTGTTTACAAATCATGAAGTGTGACTGATAACGTCATTATTTCACTGCTTTTCCTATGGATTTTGATAGGTTTTCTTAGTTGTTTTAAACAGATTTATGCAACTATAGATATTTTTCTTGTATTTGTAGTGTTACAAGTCATTTTGTGTTAAACAATGAATTTTGGAGCATTATGGAGCTAATTAGATCAAAAGCCAGTTTTTGGACAGTTTCTGAGCATCAGAAGTATCATCCCAGACGAAGGCGTTGTCGTCAATGGATTTTGATGAAATATGGCAGGAGCTAGAAAATTGAATTAGCTTTCATCTCAAAGTTGTTTAATCTCATTTAGAGTCGTGGACAAAGATTTATACAAATTTTACTGAAGACTAGTCCTGTTGTCTCGCATATGAAAGGTGCGTAGAAAGGGCAAAACAAAAAAAATTACCATTTGGGTTTCAAAACATACATTCTTCAGACTCAAGTAGATCTATTCCAAGTCTTTTAAATCCAAAGAAATTAACTCAAGACCTTTGGGACGAAGCCTAAACGTTATGAGGCCTTAAGGCCCGGTTTTACATAATTATGACCTAATTAGAGAAGCATTATATATAGATATTTTTAGCCTTTTAATTTCATAGAGTTGTTTAGGTTTTAGATGAAATAAGTGCATAAGGAGGCAGGAACGACATCTTTTGGGGTCGTGCCCCCTGTAGCCTCGTAAGGATATATCTCATCTCAATACATCCATATTTCTTCCATCATTCGGTTTTATCTATCTTTCTCCCTTCGATTTGATATGAATGCTTGCTGCCATGATTGATTTCGTGTTTACATGTTATTAATCTATTAGTTTTTATGTTAGATAGTAGATTACAAGGAGTCAATGAGATTACTTGAATAGGATTACTAGTCGATTAGTTTTATCAATAATGTTATCGCCTTTACTCATTCGTTAATGATATTCTCCTAAAAAAGATGGTACGAGAATAGATCTATAGCGGTATCCATTCCAAAAACTTGACTCACCGCTGGATCTAGTATTTGGTGAGCCTTTCTAATTAGGCTTCGAAAGTAGATCGATTTTAGAATCGTGAACAATCAATCTTGATCGTTTTTATGCGTGTTTATTATTTGGAGGCCATTCGAAAGTCTAGGTCCTTTTGATATTAAGCATAGAATCCTGAACCTCGAAAGTAGAGAGGATTTACCTTAATGGATGTGCTCTAGACCAAATCATTATGCCCCTAGTCGTTTTTAACTCCAGCTTGTTTACTTTTACTTTCTGATTTTTGATGTATATCATATCATTGATCTATCCCATGTAAATTAGCATATAGAATAGGACTTCGTTTTGCATAATTAAATCACAACAAAAACCATATAAAAACCATATAAAAACCAAAAAAACCCATGCATATTTCATTCTTAGTTTAATCCGAAAGTCTATGATCCTAAGTGTGAAACCTAGTACCTGTGGATTTGATCCCTAAGTATTACAGTGAATGATGTACACTTACAGCTAGGTTTTAATTGGGGTAAAACTTGACACCACATCAAGCTTTTGGCGCCGTTGTTGGGGACTAGTAGTCTTTGCCTTAGGATTTAGATCTAGGATTTAGTCTAGGAAAATTTTTCTTCCCTTTTCTTGTATGATAATTCGGTTTTTCTAGAACTAGGAATTCGGTTTTCTACTAACATTAGGAACTTTGATTTTTTTCTAACTTCTTTAGGATATTAACACTTAGATTTAGGTTAAATTATTATAAATTTTGTGTCTATTAGGAATTATTTTATAGTTTTGGATATTAACACTTAGATTTTACTTTTCCTTTTGGATTACGATTTTTCTTTTTTAAAATACTACTAACTTCTTCTCTTTGATTTTTCAGGGAAACAAAAGAGAAAATAGGATCACATCAGCACCATGGCAATATTTTGTGGAGTTCCAGCCCCCATGATCATCATAAAAATTTATATTATGGAGGAGCCAAGCTACATCCTAAGAGACATCAACCATGGAGAGACCCTGAATAACTGAAATTTTGCACCAATGGAGCATATGTTCCACGGCATTGATCACGCCCTATATGAACCATTTTAGTGTGTTTTCTAGACTCAATCATTTCTTTAAATGATCATAAATTCTAGCCAACACGAGCAGAACCTCAAAGAGATTACCGAAGCATCAAAAATCGAAGATTTCGGTAATTTCTATCGCCTGAAGCTCTACATCAAATTACCAATCTTCCCCTGGCCAGCCAAATCCTACCTATTCTAGTGCTCATAATCACTTGCCAATGAAGCCTTTCAAGTTCTAACTTGAAGTCTTGTTGGCACAATTCATCAAAGATCGAAGAGAAGGAGAGCATAAGTTCGAAACGAAGCTTCATAACATGAAAATTGACCAGTCAAAGAAGATTGGGAAGGTTGAAGCTAATCCCCAGACATTTTAAGACCCTTGAAGAATCTCTAAATGCATTATGAGAGGCTGTAAAGGAAAGAATTTCAGCTCATACCAAAGGAAATCATAACACCGAAGAAACCAAAGAAAAATTGGAATGCGGCATCAACGGGAAGATGTTTTTTGTACCAAGTGGAGCACGTCCAGAGCTTCAAAAGACTGATACTAAATACATTGTGGACCTTGTTTTAAAATTCAAAAGGATCTACAATGCTCTTCTTATGAAGAACGTAGAGCTAAAAGGCAAGAACAGTGAATTTACCACAAACCGACGAAATCAACACTCATATGTGGAGATTTCCAGCAATTCACAATTTGATCATGGAAGAGATAGATCATGGTTCTCATTTAATTCAATCTTTAGGAACTAAGCTTGATGGCTGATTCGTTTTTCTTTGAAGAATATGAAAAAAAAACGTGTAGAGAAGGCCTTTTAAAATTCACACGCTTTGAAGATATACCTCAACATCAGCAAGGAAAGGAATTAGCCACGTGATTATTGGGTTTTCCAGTCATGTTTTACTCCAAATATGGTGTATTACATTCCTTGGATGAGGATCCCAAGGATCCAAGTTACAAAACTGAGCTAAAAAACTCGATTTGCTCTTAAACGCAAAAAAAAAATTCAGAACTGAAGAAGAAGTCTTGGAAGCATAAGAGCTGCTATTAATTGGTCTAAATGGACTATCGAATTCAAAAATGTCAACATGAAGCTATCCAAGACGACCAGCACATTTACACTTCCATCCAAGACGATTTCATGTCTCATCTCTATTCAATTCGAATGAACCAGAGAAGAAATCTCAAGAATCCATTGAGATCTAAGTTGATTCATTGGGAACACGAGGAAAGAAAGTCACAAGCTTCCTATCTGAATATCCTCATGACATAAAAATGCCCAAGGGTCGAGCACTCGAGCTAAAGACTTTAAACAAGCGCTTTATGTGAGGCAACCTATATTCTATCCCTTTTAAGTTTTTGTTTTAATTTAATTTTTTGAATAATATCCTAGGATTAATATTTGTTAGTTTTGGTGTTATAAGTTTTTAATAAATGTTTTTAAATGTTTTTTATACTTTTTCATAGGAATACATTCCAAAATAAAAAATACATTTTAGAAAAATTCAATCCGAACATGTGAGGACCATTCGGATTGTCCACTGGACCACAGAGCTTCACAACCGGTGTACGCCAAAGGAACACGCCCGACCGGTGCCTACTCTAGTCTGCCCCGTGCCTCATCCTGCACCAGCACTGGCCTATGGAGTATCCCGCACCAGCCCATGGAGTGTCCAGCATCGGTCATCTTCCCTAAACCTGGCCCCGACCAGTGTCAGCACACCCGTTCCTTAACAATTTGTGGCTTCTTTCCTCCACGACCGGTCGCGTGCCTTTCCCTGTCGAACTCCGGTCCTCAGCATTCCGCCAACCGGTCATAGAACTTCACTACCCGAGCCCTAACCAATCTCGACCATCCATTTTCATATCCAGACCAACCCATTTCCCATCCGGACAAGCCCATGGCCGAGAAAAACAGTCCTGAATGTCCTTTCTCGCATTTTCTTGATCAGATCAATACCAAACTCAAAATCATCAAGGACCAGCACCCAAATCACATCAAATGCATCGAATTCAGATGTTTTTCAAGGCTGGGACGTTTTGGATGAAAGCACACACTTGGAGCCATAAGGATTCTCAAACCGAGTCAATTTTTGCAATCAAGCCAAACCATTCTCTCCAAGTAAGGAATTAACCAATCTCTTTCCAGTACTTTATAAAGGTACTTAAGAGGTATTCACGTGCTGGATGACCCTTAAAGACCCTAAGACTCAAGGGCGAGGCTATGGAGACTAAATTGCAAGAAATTGGCCAGCAAAGGAACTTTGAGAAGGAGCATCAATTTAAATCAAGGCCAAGGTGAATAGTTACCAAAATGAAGAGTATTTTTAGGCTATAATAGTTTTTATCAAGGCAGAGCTGTTTTTCAACTACATTCGAAGACTCAAAAATGCGATCAAAAGGACAAAGGCCACAACCGGAGCATCTAAAGTGAAATCTTAGCCAAACCAAATGTCACGCCTGATCATCCTCATCAAATAAATTTAGAAAAACATGAGAACTTGGCTGGCAGAAAGAATCACAAGACTTTGGCTCAGCGGAGACACAAAACCGACGAATTCGGCTCATTCAACAGTTTTATCTAGTACTTGAACCAATTCTAACCACTAAAGGTGCCTGGAATAAGTGGGAATTTTATGAAGAATAGCCAAAACAGTTTTTGGCAGCGCAAAAATTTTATCTTGGAGCACCAGATTGGCCAGAAACCGAAGAAAACTCGGCCAAAGCGAAATCGAGCTCCGCCAAGCAAACCAAGTTGCCAAACTGAAGATTAACAATTAATTAGCATATGGAAAATGAAATTATTAAGAAAGACAAGCCCTAGAACGGTACCGAATCAAGAACATCCTGATTTTCATCAAAACGAGCCAAACTGAGCTTTCCAGAGACCAAACTTGGCCAAATCAAAAACGGTATGAGCTCCTACCTTTAAACTTCATTTATATCACTAAAATATTCTATTTTCAGTAGGTTTTTCAGTAAGGTCGAAGCATTCTTCCCGAGTTGCAAATACGGACCATTAAACCTCATTTCGGTTTACCGAAACATCACATATGGCCTTATCTTTCTCTATAATTTCGACCAACAAGCTAAGTGTATCCTATTTTCTACCTTTTATATTAGTTTTCTGTACCTTCCTCACTTGATTTTACACTGGGACGGTGTAAGTTAAGTCTGGGAGGACTCTTATTGTTACTAATGCTTCTTTTTCTTTGTTTTTGATTCTTTTTCGTAGTTTTTGAGTCTTTTAAAAAAATTCAAAATAAAGCGTTTTATTGAGTCAACATCAGTCCGGAAATGAGCTTAACTTTGAACTAACCACGCTTCTAATGACTAGTGTTCGTAGTGTCAGTTTAACCAAACGGGATAACCCAAATGGATCAGCTAGCTGAGGCACCATATCACCTGATATCCGGGTAATCCTTAGCTACTCAATATTTAAGTGAACTTAGTTTTCTCTTCTTGGGGCTTGGTATATTGAGTGGGATTCCTTTTTAGACCTGACAAAATTAAGTCTACGGTTCCCCTCTTTCCTGTTTAATAAAATCTTCAAAAAAGGTGCTTATGCATATTGTGAATTTCAGAACCAATAAAATCTGAATGTGCTTAAAAAGGAAAGAATAAAGAGATCGATAGAAAAAGTAAAATGATACCCTGGAAAAGTATGGAGAAATCGATTCTTAGAGGCTGACACAAAATATAAAATGATACCCTACAAAGCTAGGAAAAAATCAGCCTCTAAAAAACATTTAAAACTGAATAATGAAGAGGAAAGGAATCAATTGTGGGCTAAAATTGTTTAGGACCTTTTTTTAGTTGAGTCTAGGGAGTAGTGATGGAAAACTTGGGTCACTCTTGTTGATTGTGGATGAGTCGGGGACGTTGTTAAGTTTGTGGTGAAAATCGAGGTTCTACCTAATGTCAAAGCGGGTATATAGTGGATTTCGTCAGTCTAAGTTGTCAATAAGTTCTAGAAGTTCAGGCAAGTTTCCATATTTTCAAACCTCTTCTCGGTTCTTCGTTTTCTTAGCTCAATGACGAGTTGAAGCTAAGTTCGGGGGAGTTGACAACATCATTATTTTAACGCTTTTCCTATGGATTTTGATAGGTTTTCTTTGTTTTTTATGCAACTTTATGCAATTAGAGGTATTTTTCTTGTGTTTTTAGTGTTTCAAGTTATTTCAGATCAAACAATGCATTTTAGAGCTTTATGGAGCTAATTGGATCAAAAGCCAGTTTCTGGAAAGTTTCCGAACATCAGAAGTATCATCCCAGACATATTTTGATGAAATTTGTAAAGGAGCTATAGAGTTGAATTTTCTTTCATTTCCAAGTGGTATCATCTCATTTGGAGCCATGGACAAAGAGTTAGACAAATTTTACTGAAGACTGGTCAAACTATCTCGCAGATGAAGGGTGCGTAGAAAGGTCAAAACAAAAGGAAGACCATTTGGGTTTCGAACCAGACATTCTCCATATTCAAGTGGATCTTTGCTAAGTCTTTTAAAGCCCAAGTACTCAACTCAAAATCTTTGGGACAAAGCCCAAACATTATGAAGCCTTAAATTAAGCAAGCAATCAAGACTCAAAACAAACTCAAACTATATGTTTCGGTGCTAGACTACGCGAGAAAGAGTGAATAAGAAAAGCTTGAGAAGTATATGGGTCTAGCCCTCACCTTTGCCACAAATCTGAACTCTCGGCTTAAGTGGCTGACAATCCACCCCCGGAAAGAAAACCATGGACTAGGAACCCGAGTTAGATCTCACCCAGAAACCTACCATATTAGGAAACTTTCCAAAAAGGAAACTTGGGACTAGGCAAAAAAAAACGAAAAATGTGAAAAGGTGAGGAAAAGAAGGCCAAACCTATTAGATCGGACCAAACATGCTAAACCGGCTGAGGTCGACGACCTAACAACCCTAACTGGTTGAACAACTAACTAACCTAACCGAAGACTAGAAAGGATAGAAAATAAAAGAAAGAAAAGATAGACTTACCGGAAAAAGCGTCGCAGCTCGTCAGGACCTTTCGAAAAACCGCCCAACACTCGCCGAAAATAACTCAGAATGTTCACCGGAAAAATCCCGGGAACTCGACGGAAAAGAACTCCACAAGAGATTGTGGCTAAAAGCCTATGGGGACTAGCCGGAAAGTCGGCTCCCTGTGCAGAGCATTGCTTTGACTTGTGAAGAAAATAAGAAGGGGAAGGATTATATTTATAGGGGAAGGAAGGAAGAGAGAGATCATGTTCTTTCCGATATGGGACTTTTTTAAAAATAATATAAAGTGGGCTTTGTAATAAAAATGGACATTAAATGGGCCAATGTTAAAAGAAATATAAAGGCTTTGAACATGAAAATTGATGGGCCAGGATAGGGATGTTACAACTCTCCCCCACTTGAGATGAATTCGTCATCGAATTCTAGAGTCAACTTCTCTGCAACTTGGTTTTTGACCAAACTTCATATACCTGGGGTCAGACTTAAAAAAGAAACAAGATGGATAGACTTTATTAAGAACTAGAAAACACTAACGATTAATGGAATAATATTGAACAGTCTGGTGCCTTTAATTTTTGAAAAATTCCAAGTCCCAAGTATTTTTGAAACCCGTTGAAAATTCGACTCAATCACTACTATACCTTCTAACCGCCTCCCGGGTCATAACCGGGACGGATAACCCGCTCCGATACCAAACTGTAACACCCATCTCATCCTCTCTTGAGAATGGCGTGCTACTAACCCTAACTTGCTACTCAATTAACTCAACATAACCAATAATCCACATGATTAATAATAAACCACATTAACAATAACCAAGATTCCAATTAACCGGAATAAACCGAGTTTGAAACTGCATAAATAAATAAAATAAATTATATTTCAAAAATAAATAAAACCCCGAAAACATTACCAGTCTGGTCCAGCTCATCCGACTACTCGTTAGCCATACCTTGAATAAGAAGGGAAAAGAGGGGGTGAGCAACTTGGGAGTCACTCAGTGAGGTGGGAAATGCTAGGGTAACCATAAGTCCGCAGAATCGGCTTAAGCACTTCAACCACGCAATCTAGTCCTAAAAAACGCGCACACATGACACCTAGAGCACCCAAGAAATCAAGAAAGGCCCTATCCTACATAATATATAATATGGCGACATAAGTGAGCGCCTACACCCCCCGAAGAGGCTTCCTCAGTATAGGATAAGTGCCCATACACACTGCCCTTATACACTTTATCGATCCAGACAGGGCTCCGGAACAACAGATCGACATGCCTCCACACCCAACACAAACAAAACTCCGGGATACATGCCTCTGTCCCCATATCCCCGCCAAGCCTACAAACACGACTCCGAGATTACGGGCCTCCGTTTTGCAATCTCTGCCTAGCCTCTTACATAATACACAATATATATAGCCACCCGCAGAACCCGAGTGATATCCCACCGGAACTTTCAATAACCTTGGTCTACGGGACCTAGTCTCATAGAACCAACTCATTCATTACATGCGCATATCAATCTTGAGTAATTCTCAAACAATACCATAATATGACAATTAAAGGATAAAAGTACTATGTGAAATCAGTCCTAACATTCATCTAGAATCAAGCAAGTAATCAAGACTCAAAACAAACTCAAACAATATGTTTCGGTGCTAGACTACACGAGAAAGAGTGAATAAGGAAAGCCTGAGAAGTATATGGGTATAACCCTCACCTTTGCCACAAGTCCGAACTCTCGGCTTGATTGGCTAACGATCCACACCCGGAAAGAAAAACATGGACCAGGAACCCGAGTTAGATCAAACCCGAAACCTGCCAAATATGGAAATATTCCATATTTGGAAACAATCCAAAAATGAAACTCGGGACTAGGCAAAATGGAACAAAAAAGTGAAAACAGAGGAAAAGAACCTAAACTGGCAAAATCGGATCGAACCTATTAGATCGGACCAAATCGTCTAAACCGGATGAGGTCGACGACCTAACAGACCCTAACCGGTCGAACCAATTAACTAACCTAACCGAAGACTAGAAAGGAAATAAAAGAAAAGAAGAAAAGATAGACTTGCCGAAAAAAGCGTCAGAGCTCGTCGGGACCTTCCGGAAAACCGCCCAGCACTCGCCTAAAAGAACTCAGAAAGTTCACCTAAAAAATCCCGAGAACTCGCCGGAAAAGAACTCCGCAATAGATGGTGGCTAAAAGCCTGTGGGGACTAGCCGAAAAGCCGGTCCCCTGTGCAGAGCATTGCTCTGACATGTGAAGAAAATAAAAAGGGGAAGGAAGGAATAGAGAGATCATGTTCTTTCCGATGTGGGACGTTTTTAAAAACAATATAAAGTGAGCTTTTTAATAAAAAGGGACATTAAATGGGTCAAAGTTAAAAGAAATATAAAGGCTTTGAACATGAAAAATTAATGGGCTGAGATAGGGATGTTATAGAATCATTACAAGCCTAATCCACTCTCATGAAAGTAGGCCATTTCCACATTGATTACGTTCACTCAACTCTCGCTTGTTGCAAATTATAAATCAATTAGGAATCATTAAGAACAAATTCATATAGTCACTAAACTCCCTAGCAATCAACTCCTGTTGGCTAAGCTAATTTTAGCATACTTTAGGTTCTCCTAGACATTTCATTGAACACCTCTCGGGCGTGAAATGCATACATATCAAGATCTAGTTTTCTCCTAGATCTAGCATTAAGAAAACCTAAACCATAGAGATCTAAGTTCAATCTATCCTTAGACATCATTATCTAACCACCTAATCACTCTGTAATCTACCAATCCAAGATCCAATGTGTTCTACTCACTAAGGCTCATGGAGAACCAAGAAGTGTCGCATGCTTCTTGAAAGTCCATGCTTGAAGTGAGAAGAAGATGAGAAGAGATTATTGAAAGAAAAAAAACACAAAGAAATCCAAGAAAAATCTCAACTTTGTAAGAAAGGAAAAATCTTAGGAAAAGGAAGAAACTTTGATGAAGAACAAGGAAGAACAATGATTTAGAGAGAAATTAAATGCAGAAATGATTTAAAGAGATCCAAGCACAAAGTGTTTACAAGTCTTTAAATCACTAAGAAACACAAGAACAAACTAAAAACAAAAGCTGAGGTAGCATGAGTGTTCTCGGTCGCGAAGAGAGAGTATTTATAGGGAAGGGGGAAGATAAGGTGCCCTAGAAGCAAAATATCCCGTCAAAGTGTGTTGTTGTCGCCCAAAAGTGGGCTAATGTCGACCTGGAGATCGACATCTGCTCACTTTGAGCAGTAGCATCTTCTTGCATTTTCAGTTGCCGTCAGAATGGCGTATTATTAGCATATATTTCCTCTTTGCAAGGCCTATCTTTTGTTGATTCCAAATGATTCTTCTCTTCTTTGCTTCTTTTCATAAATTTTTGAATCAACATCCAAGCTTCATGGCTCCACGCACATCTTTGCCTCCATTTTGATCCTTCTTCATTCCCTTTTGCTTCTTTTGATTCATCTTCATTCCCTTTCGTTTCCTTTGATTCTTCTTCATTTTTCCTTGATTAATGCTTGTTGTTCACTTCATTTCCATCAAGAATCAAGTTCAAAAGTCCTCTCTTTCTTGTCAAGATCCAATCCCTACAAAATGCAAAGAAATGCATGCAAAAGGCGAATAATCCTAAACTAGACTCAACTTAGAAACTATATGAATTTTAACACCTAAATGCATTATATACAACCTAAATGCAACTACAACACATACTAAATTATATTAAATATACGTTAAATTATGTACACATCAACTCCCCTGGACTTGTCCTTTGCTTGTCCTCAAGCAAACAATAAAGATAAAATCCAGATACGAGGTTTTAAAATGAGAATCCAAGCCAAAGTATGTCTGGAAATGCTTTCAACCCAATGTCTTAAAGAATAGTGTTATAATGCACAAATCACGAATGCAAACTATATGCAAATTTTTGAAAACAAATTGAAAATTTTTTTGTACTTTTGAAATTTTTTTGATTTTTTTTGGTTTTTTATAAGTCATAACTATCTACAATGCAAGACTCAAATATGGCAAAAGGAAAACATCAAAATGAAAATAAGAATTAGTTCCAAGGCTCCTCCTCGAACTTAAACTTCACTGTCCCGGTGAATTCTAAGCCGCGAGATTTACCTCAAAAATAAACAAAGCAAAACGAAAATATGAGATGGTATTCACAATAGTTGTAGGTTGTATCTCTTTCTTGTAAGGTGAGATTGGTATGGTGGATTCCCTCCTCTTTTTAGTTTGCTTGTAGGTCTTCATGTTGTGGTCATTTCTTATCTGCTCTCTCATCTCCACTAAAAAGACTAGTGCTTCTGCGGCTAGCGGTTTGTCAGCTTGAGCAACGCTTCCTTCCATTTGTCCTCTCGCCAACTCCTCATGTCTCGTTTGGCTATGCATCCCAATGAATTGCCTCTTTAGGTCCTCAATGTCACGGTTCACTTTTTATTCAAATGCCCTTATTTCTTCTTGAAGAGCCTTTAGGAGTTCCTTCTCTCTCTTTGTTTTTGTAACGAATGGAAGAGGATTGGTGGTGGTGCTCGTGGCGGCAATGGAACTGTCCGCACTTGACTCTCTATGAGCTCGGATCATCCTCATTTGACTTGAAGTTTCCGTTTTATCCTCTTTACCTGAATGCACGAAGATGACATTGTTCAATGACCCTATGTTTGTTAGCTCATTGCAAGGGAGACTCAAATATACCCTCTTTACGGTATTGAAGTCTTTTAAGTGGTACTCCATCTTCTTGGTTGTCTTATTGATTCGGATGAAACGCCAATGTATGAGGTCTCTAAGACCTATGGGATCCCTCACCAAGCTTGGTTCTCCTAACGGTACTTAAGCTATCTTGAATAATGGTGTTAGGAAATTCCCGAAGAAAATTGTTGGAAGGGTCGTCGTCCTAACCCATTTACCTTGGAAGCTCGCCATGTGCCTAAGAAAGAGCACCACTATGTTTATGTTTGAATCAAAATAATCATCCTCCACATATCTTTTCGAGAATAGATAGAAGAAGTGCTTCGTTTCGGTTTGTCGTGCCAATCTCAGTTCTAGCAAAGAGTGAGTTGGCCATTAGCTTTTGGACATATCTTATCATCGGATTTCTTATGCTTAGAGACTTGAGACTTGTATTTGTAAACGGTCCATCGGCAATCATGTCACAAAAAGCGTTGATTCCGTCCTAATAAGGGTACTTAGCTTCCTCCGCTTGTGGTAGATCATACGACTTGCAAACCTCAAAGAGGCTTATTGAGTATTCCTTGTCCCTTATCTTGAAGTTGAGATACCCATATTTTGGCTTTGGCCGCGATGGTGCATTATAGACAATCTTCATTGTGTCGATAAAATCCTTCACTTCATCCTCATATAGAGGCTCGCTCATGTCAACCGAACACTGGAGATTCATTCTCTCTAGTAGATAGCGTACTTCTTCGTAAAGCCCCATACTCTGCAATAGCCTTTTTTTCCCATGAATTTTGTAGGCTCAAATTCTATTCTTTCAAAGAATCTCCTTTATTCCCTCTCCTCCTCATTCCAAATTGCATCTTTGATTTCTAACGGATGAGGTGGAGGTGTTCTTAAGACCGGGCGCCTCACGGTTGTCGGCCCTTTAGGGATGGTTTTGGTTGGCATTGAGGCTCTTCTTGAACTTGTTTCTCCCTTAGAGGTAGAAGCTTGTTTGGATTTTACTTTTTGAGCTTGAACTTCTTTTCCACCTCTCTTGTTTTGGTGCCATTATGCTTGTTCACTTAAATGATTCCTACCTTAAAAGAATGTATATGTAAGTTCCTTAAGATTTTATGGCTCAAAATTCTTGAATTCAAGAAGCTTCAAATGTCAAAGAACATTCTTAAGGCATTAAGGAACATAAGATTAATGAAAGAGATAACTCAAAATGCCCAAGATTCAAAGAATTATAAATTTTCAAATTTTGCAACTCTAACCCGTCAACAATCCAAAACCAAGGATTAAAATGGTCATAACTTGGTTTTTACTCAACAGAATTTAAAAATTGTTGTTAGGAACTTCATATCTATCTATAAGGAACGGTTCCTTAGAGTTATTGAACCATATGGCATTCCTTCTTCAACATCAAAAGGATTCGACCAGTTTGACTTCAATTTTCTCGGAAAGAGTTTATACCGAGAGTTAAACAATAGAACCTTATCTCCTTTCTTAAACTCCCTCTTGAGGATTTTCTTGTCGTGAAAAGCTTGTGTCTTTTCCTTATAGATTTTCGAGCTCTCATAAGCGTTTTGCCTCAAGTTTTCGAATTCTTCCAATTGCACTAATCTTTTTTCCGTAGCTTCCTTGAAATCGAAGTTTAGCTTCCTTGTAGCTCAAAGTGCCTTGTGTTCCAACTCAATAGGTAAATGGCAATATTTCCCATAGATGAGGTTGAATGGCGTTGTCCCAATAGGCGTCTTGAATGTCGTTCAATATGCCCAAAGTGCATCATCAAGCTTGGTAGACCAATCTTTCCTATTAACTCTAATCGTCTTCTCTAGTATTTCCTAGATTTGGCGATTGGATACCTCTACTTTTTCGGAAGTTTGAGGGTGGTATGGTTCGCCCCTTTATGTTTCACTCCATTAGCTTTCAAGAGTTTATCAAAAACCTTTTTGATGAAGTGGCTTCCACCATCACTTATCATTATCCTTCGAGTGTCATATCTAGGAAAAACGATCGTTTTGAAGAGCTTGATCACTACCTTTGCATCATTCGTCGGGCTTGCTATCGCTTTTACCCACTTGGAGACATAGTCGACCACTACTAAGATGTAGAAGTTTCCATTTGATTTAGGGAAAGGTCCCATGAAATCTATTCCCCACACATCAAAAATCTCCACTTCAAGAATAGGATTCAATGGCATCTTATTTCTTTTTGTTATATTCCTCTTCTTTGACAAGCATCGCACAAGGAGACAACTTCATGTGCATCTTTTAACATTGTGGGTCACCAAAAACCCGCTTGTGAGGCCTTTTGAACCGTCTTGAAAGTGGCAATGTTTCCACCATAGTTAGCACTATTACATTTGGTGATGATTTCTTTAGCTTCTTCCTCTGAAACACATCTTCTATATAATTGATCCTTTCACTGTTTGTAGAGGAAAGGATCATCCCAATAGTAGTACTTAAGATCTTAGTAAAACTTCTTTTTCCCATAAGACGCCATATTTGGCGGCTCTTTTCCACTCACGAGGTAATTGACAAATTCGGCATACCAAGGAGTTGTAGTGGTCACTGCACTCGCATTCTCTTCCTCCCATTGTTTGAGATTTCCCTCAATGAGGAAGAATGTTTCCACCGAGTTGATTTGTTCTTCCGGGAGTGAGTCATTAATTGTTAGTCCATCATCAACCTTCATCCTTGACAAGTGATCCGCCACTCCATTCTCAATCCCCTTTTTGTCCTTGATTTCAAGATCAAATTCTTGTAGGAGGAGAATTCATCTCAACAACCTTGGCTTAGCATCCTTCTTTGCCAATAAGTGTCTCAAAGCGGCGTGATGCGTGTATACTATTACCTTTGATCCCACAAATATGAACGAATTTTTTCAAAGGCAAACACTATGGCCAAGAGCTCTTTTTCCGTTGTGGCATACTTGGTTTGAGTCTCATCTAACGTATTTCTCGCATAGTAGATTACGTGAAGTTTCTTATCCTTTCTTTATCCCAAAACCGCTCCAACTGCAAAATCACTGGCATCACACATGATCTCGAAAGGTAATTCCCAATTCAGAGTTTGCATGATTGGAGACGAAACCAAAGCTTCCTTGATTTTCCCAAAAGCCTTTATACATGCTTCATCAAACTCAAAGTGTATGCTTTGCATAGAAGCCTTGTCATTTGTCTTGCGATTTGTGTGAAATATTTGATAAACCTTCTATAGAAACCCGCGTGACCTAGGATGCTCTGAATTCCTTTAACCGTTCTTGGTGGCTCTAAGTACATCATCACCTCAATCTTAGCTTTATCAACTTCAATCTCCTTCTTGGAGATTTTATGCCCGAGTACTATCCCTTCTTGGACCATGAAGTGACATTTATCCTAATTTAGCATGAGGTTAGTTTCCTCGCATCTCTTCAATACCTGCATAGACTAGAAAGACATCCACAAAAGGAGTCTCCATAGACGGAAAAATCGTCCATGAAGACCTCCATACACTCTTCAATCAAGTTATCAATTATGGATATCATGCATCTTTGAAAAGTAGCAGGAGCATTGCATAAACTGAAAGGCATTCTCCTATAAGCATATGTACCATAAGGGCAAGTAAAGGTTGTTTTCTCTTGGTCTCTAGGGTGAATGGGTATTTGGAGAAACCGGAATAACCGTCTAAAAAGCAATATTATGACCGATTTGCTAATCTTTCCAAAATTTTATCAATGAAAGGTAACGGGAAGTGGTCTTTTCTAGTCGATGCATTAAGCTTTTTATAGTAAACACACATCCTAAGTCCCATTATAGTTATAGCAGGGATTAGCTCATCTTTATCATTCTTAACTACCGTAACCCCTCCTTTCTTAGGCACAACATGCACGGGAGAGATTCATGTGCTATCCGAGATCGGATATATTATGTTTGCCTCAATGAGTTTCAAGATTTCCTTGCGGACCACATCTTTTAGGTTAGGGTTAAGCCTTCTTTGGGGTCCTATTGAGGTCTTAGATTCATCTTCCAAATGAATCATATGCATGCACAAAGATTTGGGGATACCCTTGATATCATCTAGTGAGTAACCTATAGCTTTTCTATACTTTTTCAATTCATTCAATAGCAATTCGGTTTCACTTTCACTTAAGCTATCATTTATGATCACGGGGTAAGTAGAATTAGGACCAAGAAACGCGTACCTTAGCCCTTTTGGAAGTGGTTTCAAATCCACCATAGGTGATTTAAGTGCACTCCTATCTGAATCTTCCTTGTCCTTACCTTTCTCTTCCTTTAGTCTCGGTTCATCTTTTCCTAGCTCCAATGCTAGTACTTCACTTGGTTCAATCGGTTGAGCATCTAGTAATCTTTTGTATTTTGTGGCTTCATTTGAGAGTATCGCCTTTGATCCCTTTTGTAGATTAAGGCTACTTCTAAGCTATCTTCCATGCATTACTCTTCTAGCTCTCCAGCAAAATCATTATCAAGGCATTAAATGGAGAAGGCGGTTCCATCGATAGTCGGTTTCTTCATAACATCCAAGATGTTGAAATTCAATATCAAATCTCCAAGATGAAGATCTATCTTTCCTCCTCTTACATCAATTATTTCTCTCGCGGTTGAAAGAAAATGTCTTCCAAGAATGATAGGGTTCAAGGGTTCTTCATCCATTTCCAAGACCACAAAGTCTGTTGGAACCTCGCAATTTCCAATCATCAATGGCAAATCTTCAAGAATACCATGTGGATATCAAATGGATCTATCCACCAATATCAATTGGATCCTTATTGGCTTAAAGTTCATGTAGTCGAGCTTCTTAGAAACCATCAAGGGCATTAGGCACACATTTGCTCCTAAATCAACCAAACATTTCCCAAAGGTCATGTGCTTCAAAGTACAAGGCAAAGTGAAACTTCTAGGGTCTCTTCTCTTGGTGGGAAGTTTGTTTTGAATGATAGCACTACATTCATGAGTCACAACTTCCATGACGGAATCGATTCTTTTCTTCCTCGTGATGATATCCTTTAGCACTTTGTTTACTATGGGGTTATCTTGGCACCACTCCATGAACAGTATGGTTACCACTATTCCTCCCATATGATCTTTTATCATTTGGTACCTAGCCGCCATAATTTGCTTCTTAAATTTTCCCAGAAAGGGTATATAGGAACAATAGTGTTGGTAGGCATGTAATCCTTTTTTTCTTTTGGCGTGGAGGAGGTTTGTCCTTGGGTTCCCCCTCTTAAATCTTAGGTGCCTCTTTGTGTGCCTCTTCCTTCTCGGTTTCTTCTTCATTCTCATCTTGCCCTTCTTCATCAAGCGGCATTTGATCATTTTCAATCTCTTCTAACTCGGTCTTGTTCTTCTTACGCTCAACCTCTTGAGTCCTTGGAGGTAATGGCTTTCCGCTTCTCAAAGTCACGACATGAGAAAGCTCCTTCGGGTTTATCTCACACTTACTAGGTAGACTACCCTTTTGAAACTCATGTTTTGAAGCTTGTTCCGCAATTTGGTGCTTTATACCCTTCACATAGTTAGCAAGATTATCATACTTCTCCGATAAGTCCATGTCATTTCCATGAGTCTTGTGGTCTCCGCATTTCCAATCACAAGCTCTTTTATCAAGGAATGCATGTCCTCTACCGTAGAGATGGTAGGTGTCTTTGGAGTAGTGGGTGTTGTTGGTATCATAGGAGTCCATTCTCCTAAACTTTTTCTAGGCGATGACCCTTGTGAATAGCTCTCGTAGTAGCTTTCTTGAACAACACTCATCTCCTCTTGTTGATCAAAGAAGATTTCTTCGATCCTTAGCTTCTTCTTCTTTGGCTTGAGGACCAATTTTGCTATCTCATCAATCTTTGTGTTCAATTCCTCAAGGCGTTTATCCTCAATCTTTGGTGTAAAACCAAAGCTGTCTTCTCCGGCATAATTCTTGGCCAAATTTTTGACCAATTTCTCTCCTTGACCCGTGGTCAAGCTTGCAAAATTTCCATTGCTCGCTGTATTCATAGCAAACCGGAAGTGTTGATGGACTCCCCTATGCAAAAGTCTTAGTAGACTTTGCTAGTGATTAACTCAACTTCAAGTTTTAAATTTATAAATCTTAATCAACTAACAATCCTCATAAAACTGCAAGTATACGGGTATGTCGATTTTAGTAAATAAGGGTCGAGCCCACGAGAACTATAGATTCAAACACTTGGAATATGCAAAATCTCCTAAGCTAAGCAAATAAAAAGATAGATGGCGGCACAAAGATATTAAACAAGATGCAAAAACAACCTAAACAAACTTAAGAAGACTTGAAATGATGGAGAAGTGGAACTTGGATTGGCAATTGAGAAGGGGAAATCAAGTGGCTAACTAGAAATAAAGGAGTCAAACAAAACAACTAGTCTCACAACCAAGGATCATTACTAGCCTAATCCACTCTCATGACAATAGGCCATTTCCATATTGATTACATTCACTCAATTCTCGTTTATTGCAAATGATAAATCAATTAGAAATCATTAAGAACAAGTCCATATAGTCACTAAACTCACTAGCAATCAGTTCTCATTGGCTAAGCTAAGTTTAGCGTGCTTTAGGTTTTTCTAGACATTTCATCGGACACCTCTCGGTCGTGAAATGCATACATATCAAGATCAAGTTTTTATCCTACATCTAGCATTAAGAACACATAAACCATAGAGATCTAAGTTCATTATATCCTTAGACATCATTATCTAACAACCTAATCACTCCCTAATCTACCAATCCAAGATCCAATGTGTTCTACTCACTAAGGCCCATGGAAAATTAAGAAGCTCAAGAAGTGTCACAAGCTTCTTGACAGTCCATGCTTGAAGTGAGAAGAAGGTGAGAAGATATAAGAAGAGGTGATTGAAAGGAAAGATATACAAAGAAATCCAAGAAAAATCCTAACTTTGTAGGAAAGGAAGAAACTTGAATAAAGGGAGAAACTTGATGAAGAACAAAGAAGAAAAATAGACTAAAGAGAAGATAAACATGAAGTGTTTACGAATCTTTAAATCAATCTTGAACACATGAAGAACACACAAAAAACACAATCTTAGGTAGCACAAGTGTTCTTGGTGGCTAAGAGAGAGTATTTATGGGGTAGGTGGAAGAGAAGGTGCCCTAAAAGCAAAATATCCCGTAAAAGTGTGTTTTTGTCGCCCAAAAGTAGGCTACTGTCGACCTGAGGTCGACAGCTGCTCACTTTGGGCAGCAACATCTTCTTCTATTTTCAATTGTCGTCAGAATGGTATATTATTTCCATATACTTTCTCTTTGCAAGGCCTACCATATGTTGATTCCAAATGATTCTTCTCTTCTTTGCTTCTTTCCATAAATTTTTGAATCAACATCCAAGCTTCATGGCTCCACACACATCTTTGCCTCCATTTTGATCCTTCTTTATTCCCTTTTGCTTCTTTTGATTCATCTTCATTCCCTTTCGTTTCCTTTGATTCTTCTTCATTTTTCCTTGATTAATGCTTGTTGTTCACTTCATTTCCACCAAGAATCAAGTTCCAAAGTCCTCTCTTTCTTGTCAAGATCCATTCCCTATAAAATACAAAGAAATGCAAAATGCGAATAACCCTAAACTAGACTCAACTTAGAAACTATATGAATTCTAATACCTAAATGTATTATATAGAACCTAAATGCAACTAAAACACATACTAAATGATGTTAAATATACGTTAAGTTATGTACACATCGGGGGGGCTTAGCTAAGGATACCAGCGTCACCTCGATAGGAGGAGCAGTCTCACCCTTACCTGAGACCTCCATGCGGAGCACATCTTGGACCTCTAAATAGAAATTGACCAAAGGCCATCCTTTGTGCACCCTAGTCAAGAAGTCCTTAGCCATCTCCTATTTGGATCTCACTTCCGCAACGCCTTCGGCCATCTCCACCTTGGCTATAGTCTTGTCCGCCTCCTTGGTTTTAGCCTCCACAAGGGAAGCAAGATGATTCGCCTCTCCTTGAGCCTTTAATAGCGCCTCCTAGAGCTCCCTGACTTCACGACCCCTGGCCTCCAACTCTTGTTGCAGAACCCCAATGCTTTCCTTCTCGACTGTAAGTTCTTCCAAGGCATCTTCACTGGCTCGTCGGGCCTTGTCCATCGCCTCCTCCGGGGCCCCTACATCCTCATGCAAGAGATGGACAGCAGTGAGAACCTACAAGGAAGATTGAAGTCAGCAGCCATACAAAGCATCAGAGGAGAGTTGATTAGACACTTACTCCAAGAACCCTGGAGAAGATGTCCTCCTCAGAACAAGCCTGCTTGCCCACTATATTGGTGTTGCGCATTTGTTTAAAGGAAACAAAAGGCAACGAAGCTTTAATATTTATAAAAGCCCGTTTCCTAACACTCACACAATCTGCAAGAGCACGGATATGCTATTGTAGTACTTTGGGGTCGAACCACAAGGAGCACGTCAAGCTAGAAAAGTCTAAACTTTGAGAATACACAATTCCTCCTAACCTAAGTAAATCGAGAATGGGTTGGATTCCTAACAATCTACTAAGCAATGCAAAACAAAAGCAATAACATAAACAAG
>OVAN01004098.1:0-26880 GCA_900406275.1 Anastatica hierochuntica
CATTCTCATCTAACTCCTCAAAATACTCATTATAGAGCTTGTCTTCATCCAATAACTTCTCAAAAGCTACCCTCAGCTTCAAGGCAATAGTCAACATAAGATATGTTAAGTTCCACCTTGTCAAGCAGTCCAGACACAAGCTTCCTCTAGTGACCTTTTCTGTCTCAACCCTTAGCTGAAATGATTTAAGCCTAGTGCCAGAGGACCTCACATACTTCACAACATTTCTAATGACTTCAATCTCCTTACTAATGTCATGAAGGCCATCTCTAACTATGAGGTTTAAGATGTGGGCACAACAACGCATGTGAAGATAAGAACCATTCCTAACTAATGCATCCCCATCTTTCTGAACTAACCCTTCTTTGAACAGCCTCAAAGCTTTATTATTTCCCTTAGCATTATCCACTGTCACCGTAAATACTCTCCCAATTCCCCATTCTTCTATGTTATTGTTTCTCCTTTGTGGTCAGTAACGGGTTTAAAGCTAATGATTCTTTTTTGAAGAACCCAATTAGAATCTACCCAATGAGCAGTTACTACCATGTAACTACAACTAGTTGTAGCAGCTATCCATATGTCAGTAGTTAGAGAAACCCTATTTTTATCACAGACAAACAAGTTTTTTAGATTAGCTTTTTCAGTTAAATACATAGAAAATATGTCTGTGGTAGCAGTTTTCCTACAATGGACTGTGTACATGGGCAGAACATTAGAACATAACCTCCTAAACCCTTCAGACTTAACAAAGGAAAAGGACAACTCATTCAACACAATCATCTCATTAACAGATCTCCTATACAAAACTTTATCATATTTAACAGTTGCCATTACCCCACTAGTATCCCCAACCAAGACCTGTTGTGAGCCACTTTCTGAGTAAGCCTTGTACAATTTACATCTTTCTATGTGATTTTTCATTGGACTAGTGCCAGCTTTTTTAGTATCACATCCTATTTTTACCCCACAATACCTACAATTACAGACATCAATGCTATTCTCTTTCTCAATAAAATGTTGTCATACCTCTGCCCTATGAGAATTTCTTCTCTTAGTTGGTTCCGGTGGCAAATTGCAGCTGGACCTCTGAGTTGTGGACCTCTTTCCAGTTGCACCACCAGTGTGTGCTTCATCAACGTCTCCACCATTGTCTTCATCTAACAAATGCTCATTGTTGTCTTGAGCCGATTTAGCAGCCATCTACCTCATTTCACACAAACAAAATTGTGTTAGTCGCAACAGAAACAATCAAGTACCAAATGAAGAAATCATTTAATCAAAAAATCAATTCAAGCCAACTACACAATTAAATTCAATCTACAACATCGTCTCACAAACATAACTCTAAACAAACAATTTCAGAATTTCAATCGAATACCCAAAGACTAAGAGGCTACGATCGTAAGTACTAACTAGTTTTTACTTTCGAATTCATAAGAAACTAAGAAAGAAAGCAAGATAGAGGATACATACCTTCTCGTGGCTCGTGAACTAAGATGATGAGACGATGTTGTATTTTGACGGCGAGAAACAGAGAAGACACCAGAGAAGAAGAGTAGAAGATGATGAAATTGTAATGAGATTCGAAAAAGAAGATGAAAGAATAACAAATTGGAACTTGGAAGGATACGATTCGAAGGAGAATCGCATGAGAAGATGAAATTCAAAGGAGAAAATTTTTTTTCTAGGGCACGAGAAGTGTGAGCAAAAGGGGGAAATGTTATATGTCTATGCCAGTAGTTTCGGTTCGAATATCCGATCGGTAGCTTATATCTGAACCGATCCGAACCGTTAACCGAATCCATCTTCAGAAACCACCGATCGGATACTCGTACTTGATCCGATAGTGAACCGAAAACCGAAATATCGGTTCGGGTCGAATCGGTTTTTTCGGTTCGGTTCAAAATCGCATGCCTATCTTCAAGTCATATAGTAACCGAAAACATCACTAAAGATGTAAAGAAGACCGTAGAGCAATAACCATCGAAGATCCACCAAGGCAAATAAATCGTAATGGAACTTCCCACCTTAGTCCTTTCCATCCTCATCATACCGGAAATCATTGATATGAACAGAAGCATATGTGATTAGGAACAAACACTGTGAATAGATGTAGTGTGAGAACAAAACTAGTATACAAATGAACAAACAGAGGAATATTGATAAGTGTTTTTAATTCTTGTCAGCAAAGGCAGAGTGACTAATATATCCAATGCTCTTGGAGAAGAGTTCAATCTACGATCCTACATTAAAGAGGAGATATATGAGATCCTCTATATGCAACTGATTGAGATCACAGAAAATATACCTCCTTCGTTTCGAAAAGATCACTGTTTTAGGTGGAAAAATTGTTTCAAAAAGATACATTTTTTTACATTTTCAATGCATTAATATATGTAAATTGAAAATTTTGAAAAGAATTAATCGTGATTATTGAATTTCTATTGGTTAAAAGCTATGGAAAATAGTTAATCACAAAAAAAACATTTCTAATCAAAATTTAGTATGATTTCTTTTAATATATGTGAAAATTTTAAAACATATATATTTTTTAAACAGAGGGAGTAAAAAGAGAGAATAAATGGCTGCTAACAACCAAAAAGAGAGAATAAATGGAAGAGGAGATATTGCTAACAACCGAAAAGAAGAAAACGAGATTCCTAATGCTCTTATGATCAATGGAACATATAGAGTTTTTGGCTACCAAATGTTACAAAATTTTTTGTTTCACTCAAGATCGCTAACATACCTTTCACTAAATTCGGAACGGGCATTTGTAGGTGGGTTTCCTCTTCACCGACTCAGCTTCACACGTGTAACAGAACTCGTACTTGCACCGCCTATTATAAGAAAAGAAAAGAAGTTCAACTCAGATCAATACATGTAAGAAAGAAGATTGACAAATTGTAGAGGACATACATGCAAGTCATGTGTTTGCAGCCCTCTTCAAGCTCGACCTTCGTGTGGCAAACTTTACATGTCTTCCGACCATATCTATCAGACGCAGCTACAAAGGTGGCACGGTTCGATGTCTGATAGTTCTTGGTCTTCTAGAAATTTTCACAAGTCAGATTGTAGTGCCACTACATTTCGCAGTTAATGCATCAGCAGAATTCACACCGCGTGCATTTCCGGGCTCCTGACTCTGCAACATCGAGGAATGATGTCTTTGAATGGAGAAGGAGGCTGCGCTGAGACATCAGAAAGGAGCACGTAGGGTTTGGAAAATAGATTATGTCACAAACGTTGATAATCACCTCCCTCTTGCGTTGGATCATCACCTTGATATGTTCAAGATCAGCTATTCCTTCGCAATCTTCAATTTGTAGCTCTGGACTGCAACCAAGATATGGACAACTCGCAGCCTTCCAGCTATGTAATGTCTCTGTGACAAACTTCTACATGCAATCAACGCAGATCAGGTGGAAGCAACCAGACACCTTAAACTTCCCCTCAGGTGTGACATACTCGTAGCAAATTGAACAAGTCTCTAATTCGACCCCCGTTTTCATACCATACGGTTTTGGGCAGTTATAGCATTTTTAGCCAGCTTAATGACAGAAGTGATGTCCCTGCGCACAACAAGTGCTTGACAAGAGGAGAATATGTTCTTAAGAAGGGTCACTGCCTCCAATAGTTTTGCTACACTGGGATCATAGGATACAACTTCACCTTTTAACTGCCAAAAACAAGAAAATATGAGGATTAAACTTCGTCTAATTTTTCTCTGATGACATGAACATAATGAGTATGTTAGATTCTGAATCAAACAATAGACTTACGTATTCCAAGACGACAGAATCATGGCAGTAGATATTGACCCTTTTCAACCTAAGATCTAACGCCCATTCCAATCCATGAATAACAACCAGTTCAGCAACCTCTGGTTTTTCAATAATAGTTCATCTTTGAGAGATATTTTTCATCTCCAACAATGAGTTGTCATAGGAGTCACAAATGGAGACACCAAACCCACCAAATTGCCTCTCATCATCTTTGATAAGGCCTTGACACATCTTTGATAAGTCATTTGTCATTTGCAAATTTCGTACAAAACGAACTATTGATTTTGTATATGAATGTATTTTTTTTTAATACACATGTCATATGTTAAAATATGCTATGTTTTTCACCTTTACATAGAGTAAAATTTTCTTTATGTGCCAAATAATTCTTACACTTGCAACACTTATCAGAAAAGATAATTAATTAATACTTAAAATAGATGAAACTTTATAGGTCCAACTTTTAATTGGCTATAAATTTAACTTTAAATTTCATTAATTATAAACTAAATTATTAACTTTAAATTTATATTTTGTATTCTTATAATTCAAAAATTATTTATATTTCTATAAAAATTAGTTAACAAATAAAGTTTTTGAAATAAAATTTAGTATATTATTTTAAGCATGATTTTTTGGTCAATTTTAGGAATTATTTTGTATTAATTAACCTAATATTTAATAAATCGTATTAAAGTAAAAACGAATATATAACATCTACAGTTAGTGAATCAATTTTTTTTACTGATGTACCATTTTTTAGTTTTTTCTTAGGGCTATTCAATTTTTACTTATTTAGGAGAAATTATAAACTATAGTTTTTTTAAAAAAAAATATCAAGTGACTAAACTTAATTTTTATTTCTTATTTAAATTATTTTATAAAATTTTAAGGTTTTTATTAAATTATTTTTATAACAAATTGTACTAAAGTAAAACAAATATATAACATCTAAAGCTATTGAATCAATTTTTTTTACTAATTAAACGATTTTTAGTTTTCTAATTGCATTCAATTTTTATTTATTTAAGAGATATTATAAATTATAGTTTCTTTTTTTAAAAAATATTAGATGACTAAACATTTCCCTAGTGTTCGCAGCCACTGAATTTCAAGGATAAAATTCGCTCCTCCCAAATCCAAGGATATTAAATCATTGTAGAACTGCAGTCCTTGGAGATTGAAACCCACTTTCTTACACACTCCCATGCCTGCCACTCTGATACTAGTACCCGATCTCACATCAAATCATTACTCGAATGCATCTTAAGGTTAGCCTTGTTGATTATCTTTGGTGTCACGAAGTTATGGGTGGCCCCACTGTCGAGCATGACTACCACTCTAGTCTTCCCAATGTAGCCTCTGAGCTTTGTTGTTAACAAAGAATCAACCCCGAGAAACGCATGAAGGGAGATCTCCATCAACTGAGTTTCGGCTGCTTCATGTTCCTCCGAATCCTTAAGCAAACTATCCCATAATACTTCCAATTCAAACCCATTTATCACAGTCAAGACTTGTAGTTCTCGGTTGGGACACTTATATCCTCGCGTCCAAGGACCATCATAGAGAAAACATATACCTTTCCTTCTCTTCTCATTGAGCTATACGTTTGTACAATTCAATTTGGGACGAGGAAATGGTTCATAATTATGGTCACCAACCCTACCCTGATTTCTTTTGTTCTCCTTAACCGGACCAGATTCAAATGTCTGGTTATTGTTAGATTTTTGGCAAGGAACGGTGTTATTACTTCGCCATTTAAGAGGAACATAGATTTTGTGCTTTGAAATCTATTTGAGGTTCACAATTCCAAGGCCTCTCATCACTGAGAACACGACACAATCTGCTAAAATCCATCTTCATAAATGCTTCTTTGTGACCAGCCAGGCTTTTAGGAGCTTTGATCTTCACAATCTCCTTCATTTCCGGTTTCAAACCGTTATAAAATACATCTATTTTACTCTGCTCAGTCATATCAGACACAACAACGGTCAATTCTTCAAATTTGTTTATATAATCCACCATAGATCCTAGTTGTGTGATCCCATACAGACGCTTCCCTGGTTCTTCTTCAATAGTAACAGTGAACCTCTTCAACATTCTCTCCACAAACTCTTTGTATGATTGAAAAGGATTCGTGTCTTCCTCATTGTTAAACCAATTCATCGCTGGTCCATCTAAATTTGTGGCCACCATCCTCAATTGTTCTAAATCAGAGAACACACCAGCTCTGAAAAAACAATCAGCCCTTGATATCCAACCATACGGTTTGGATCCATCAAAATGGGCATCTCCACCTGATGTTTATGCATTTTGTATAGTTTAGCTTAGAGTTTTGTTAAGTTTTCTTTTCGTTCTAGGACTTTTAAGATCATTTTAAGATGTTTTTCGAGTCTTAACTAGTAAGTATCATATAGACGTCTTAGGATTGCATTTTGTACATTCTTCGCTTCTTTTCTATCCCATTTCAGGTTGCTCGGATCAAATTGGATGAGTCCCGGAGTCCAAGAACCAACTCAATCAAGTCCCGGTGGTCCAAGAAGAAGAACATGGCGGTCTGCACATGCTTCCTCGTGCCCGTCAGCCCAAACAGAGCTTTTTGGCGGTACAAGCCTCTTCTCTGGCGGTTTGCCCCTCCTCTTCCATGCCCGCCAAGCCATCCTCTGCATCCCTGCGGCCTGAGCACAAGAACCTGACGGCCAGCCCTCCTGCAGAATGAACCGCCAGCTTAAATAAAGCTTCCTGGCGGCCTAACAAGCAATCTTGGCGGTCCATCTTTTCTTCTTTGCTTGACATGATTATGGTTTTCTTTCATATTTTTAGAAGCTTGATCATCATGATTAGTGAGTAGTCATTCTTGTGGTTTATGGTATAGGTAGATTAGGCTCGATTTATGTGTGATTAAGGTTGATAAGGGTTAGATTCTATTAGATTCACATGATTAAGGAGTATTTAAGGCTATATTTGACATGATCAATCAATTTCTAGACTTTAAGGCTTTCACACCCGGAATGTGTTTGATGAAATGCCTAAGAGAACCTTAGTGTTGATAGATCCATAACAAGTGGATTCAAGCTCTAGAAGAGCTTATTGATATGAAAACTAAAAAGATAAACATGATAGCTCATAGAGCTTTATTCAATACAAAAGAGAAAGAGAAAATGATTTAGGTTGTAACCAAGATGAAATTGATTTTGAGAATGTTCATACAAAGAGGAAAGGAGGCTGCGTTTTATGCAGCCATTGTTACTCACACACAATCACATTACAACTATTTATATGAAACCTTCTTGTCATGAAACCTAGCTACATATATTTTGTGGGCTTCTCTTGTATCATTGTTGGGCTTTAATCACTTATGCTATTGATGTTCTAATACTCCCCCGCAAACTTAGCGTAGATGGATCTCAACGAAGCTAAGTTTGAAGCGCAATCATGGTAGAAGCATGAGCAATTGAAGCTTGGTCATAGGAGGATGTAGAAACATTCTCGATTCACCATCAAGATAGAAATTAGCATGAAATTGTTAGGTCCTATACTTGGAGAGTATCGCATGGCTCACTCAGAGGTTTCTTTTGAACTTGGCGGCTTAGTCGATCTCACTCAGAGGTACGTTGTGACCTTTCTTTCTCACAAAGAGTCCGGGTTTTCCTTACCCGCTTAACTCTACCAAGCCTTCCCGTGATAAAAGAAAATATCTCACCACTACTACAAACCTGCTTTACTCTCTGCTTATCATTTAGTTGCATACTGCAAACTGCATTTTCACAATCAGTTTCTCTTGGACATTTTATCGAGCACTTGGTGTGCATTCAACAAATCCATTGTAGTTCCCTTGAAAAATGATAGAAAACAACATTCTAAACACTCCTCATCAAACCTAAACCATCAACTGTTAACTCCAGCCACTTTCTAATCATTATTCCATCATGAGTACCAATCTTATAGATCTAAAACCAACCATCATCAATAGAGAATCTGACCTAAAATTGCAATTTGAAGCTTGAACATATCAGTCTGCAACTCATCATGTTAGCTCTAAGAAAATCCTTCTGGTACCAATCTGACTCTTAACATTATTGAACTACCAAAAACAGATTTGAGAGCTTAAACCTGTAGCTTTATGGCCAAAGTTGAGATGACTTGAACTCTTGAAAACGATTCTGAAACTGATCGGATCTTCATGTCATCAATGCCATTGTCTCGCACCAACATGAGCTCAACAACACAAATGTGAAAACCAGAACCCAAACTAAAAGAATGTAACCAACGCTTTCACATAATGAGATGAAGCAAGACGAGTTGGATTCTCTGTTCTATCAAAGACGTCGGCTTTACATCAAGATTCTTCGGCCTTTAATCAGCTCCCTCAACATAAAAAAACTTCTTTCAAAGTGCTGACTTTTATGATCCAGACACATACCAGAGTGTTGTATCGACCCATGATGATTTCATATTCTTCTTCGTGTCAATCAAAACTTTGGTTTACTCACGACCCAACTTCAAATCGAGATGATGTTTGCACAAACAGAGTAGAGAGCGACTGGAAGATGATGAGACAGCACCCACGAACCGTTTGGCTTCGATACCATGTTGATAGATCCATAACAAGTGGATTCAAGCTCTAGAAGAGCTTATTGAGATGAAAACTAAAAAGATAAACGTGATAGCTCATAGAGCTTTATTCAATACAAAAGAGAAAGAGAAAATAATTTAGGTTGTAACCAAGATGAAATTGATTTTGAGAATGTTCATACAAAGAGGAAAGGAGGCTGCGTTTTATGTAGCCATTGTTACTCACACACAATCACATTACAACTATTTATATGAAACCTTCTTGTCATGAAACCTAGCTACATATATTTTGTGGGCTTCTCTTGTATCATTATTGGACTTTAATCACTTATGCTATTGATGTTGTAATACTTAAGATTGCTAAACATTATTAGTCTATGGGAAAAAATGATTAAGGTGTTTAGTGGGTGTTATGGCTTGTTTTTAATGACTGATGAATGCTAGATCACTATCGGGATATTGAATTGATTTAGGATTTATCGAATGGACTAGGATCATGGAAGTGGACTAGTTGATTTCTTGCCTTACCCTTGAATGATGTGTTCATTGTTGACCCTTGCATCTTAGTTATATTTAGTCTACCTAATCATTCGCCTACCTCATGAACCGCATATCTTCCATGTTTTGATCACATCTTATCTCATTTACTCTTTTACTAGTCTTGTTCTTGTTTGGGTTTTCTTTTGTTTATTTCCTTTTCTTTTAGTTGATTTCTTTTCTTGTTTGCTTATTGAATTTTCAAAACCACCATCTAGATTAGACTTAGATTAATGAATCTATCTTTAGGATTAAGTGCGTGAACTATTGCTCCTTGTGGTTCGATACCCATTACTACAACTTCTTGCCATATATTTGTGGCTAAGGGGTAAGAGTTTGAGAAAAGCTTGATCTAATTCCCACAATATCAAGTTTTTGGCGCCGTTACCGAGGAGCAACATATTTGCCATTTAGTTTAAGATAGTTTATTGAACCTAAGTCACTTTAACTATCAATTACTAACTCTTGTTTGATTTTTGCTTTATTTTTCAAGGTATATGAACTTGAGGAGACAAAGACCAACAAACTTAGTTTCGATAGTTGAAGATATCTAAAGATTAGCAAGAGAAAATGCAAGAGCTAGGAGAGAACGCCAAAGACTTGATCATTTGCAACACTTAGACATGGAGGATTATCAACAAGATCCTCCACCCCCTCACGGTAATGATCAAGGTATGAATGAAGGAGCACACGGAATCGGGGTTCCACATCAAGAACGTCCTAGAGCACAACCGAATGTACAACAGATTGGTGCGTTTGATAAGCCAAACACAAGAAGAAGTAGGATCGGGATACAACCTCCGATCCAGCTCACGACAAGTCTTCCGCGGCTGATCGTGACCCGCCTGAATCGTTTTGATCTCATTCGACAGCTCCATCACCGATCCATGGAAATCATGAGCCGATAAAGCTGATTCCGACGTAAAACCCATTGCGAAAGCTCGATTCGATCATACACCAATTTGATAAGTTCTTCACTCAGATTTATAGAACTTAATAATAGAAAACCAGAACGTAAATGAAGTCAATACACTTGATAGTTAGAGGGTGTAGAACAATATTCACTATCTATTTTCTAGACATTCCTCTATGCAAGGATCAACATTGATCTATCCCTAAGGTACATCACCTCTAGAGAAAACATATATCAAGCATGAGCATGAAGAAGGAAATACAATAGTGTTGTTTATTTATAGTGGTAGGTCATGAAAGCTTGTCATGACCTTTATGTTGACATGCTCTGTTTTGATACTTTGTTGTTCATGAATTTCTTCATTATGCTTCTTCTTTTTACGCACATAAACTTGTTGCATCGTATCATTCTCAAACCGCTCCCAAAACACCATATTCTTCGAATATAGCACACTATATCGAGGCCATTGATGAGGTGTAGTCATTACCTCAAAGGCACCCTTGCAGTACGTGGCTATTAGAATATCCTTCATCCTTAAGTCACTAGCACTTTGCAACATCCAAAGTACACACTTGAGCTCCGCTTCGATTTTGTTAAGACAATTTATCGTGGCATCTCTAGCGTGAAATAGAACCTTCCCATCACAGTCTCTAGCCAACCATGACATTCCAACATGTAAATCTGCACCTCTCCAATGTGCGTGTACATTGCATTTAACCACTCCTTTCATTGGTCGCTGCCATTTTTCCTTAGAGAGCACACTTGTGAATGTGACATGATCATCTTCATTTTCTTTTTTTGTGTACCTCCACCCAAAAATAATATCTATCTTATTAAAAGAGAAGTCATAAACTTTTTTATGTTTGATTTTTTAAAGTGAACATGTTTTAGAAATTTTATTAAATGTATCTAATAAATTAATATAACTCTAATTAGTCATTTATATATTTCAACAAAAATATTAGAATGTTCAAATATTCTTTTCACATAATCCTTATCAAAATTATAAACCAACACAATTTAAAATCATCAATTTTTAGCAAATTTAAATATAATTTATTTTCAAAATTAAAATAAATCCATAATATTAAAATAATTATATTATAATATTATTATTTTCTAAATAAAATTTGTTACAAAAATTCAAAAAAATAATAAAGTGATAAATTTAGAAAAATCTATATAAATTTATAAAAATAATTTATATAAACTATAAAATTTTAAGTTTAGTCATCTAATGCTTTTTTCTAAAATACTCTAACGGTATTTCAGGTATCGAATATTGTTCGAGCTGAACCTATACGAATATCCGCGAAAATATGAAAGTTTGAAAATCTCAAATCTAAATCTGAACCCGGAATTCAATATAATTGAACATTCTAAAATTTTTGAACGTGAACCCGAATAAAAAATTCAAAATAACCGAAAATTCTAAATTTGATACTCGAAAAATCTAAACATGATTATAATATACTATAAAAATATTTTAGAAGTCGCGCGGTTGCGCGGGTCGAACTCTAGTTATTATTTAAATCTCTTATTGGTCGCTGCCATTTTTCATAAGAGATTTTTTTTAAAAAACTAATATTATTATTTAAATCATAAGGTTCTTAAAATCAAGAACCCCTTGTGAAAATCTCTTAATTTTAAGAGATTTTCACAAGGGGTTCTTGATTTTAAGAACCTCTTATGGTTTAAATAATAATTTTTTTAAGAATCCTTTAAGAACCCACCTGGTCTAAAAATCAATACTATAATAATGTTTGTTTCTCTCCATAAATTGACACATAAGCATTTTCAAGTTATAAAAAGTTGACACCTAATCAAAACAACAAATTGAATGACAAACCAAAATCTTTCAATATTCCACCTCAATTAAGTTGTACACATCACTTTTAAGTATTTTATTTATTTATTTATTTATTTATTAATCTTGAATCTTTAAATCAATCAAATCAAATACATAATTCTTTTAAATCAAAGATGTATTTCTATGTCTTCTTCTTCTTCTCTTCTTCCTACCATTTTCCATTTCAAATGATTATGATGATGAAATACAAGTTTGTGATGGAAAAAGAAAATGTATATGAACATTTTGTTTAAAAAAGTTAGTCAAGTAAGCATAAATTAACACTTTATCTATATAGAAAATAAGTGAATGTGACTATGACTTTTACCTTTTAGAAAATTTACAAAAATAATAAGAAAAGTTGTGGGAAGAAAATAGTAGTATTTTATTTAACTAAAATTAACAATTTGGAGATGTTAAATTTAAAATTCCTCGGTTATTACCGTGATCAATATAATTAAAATTATTAGATGATTTAATAGTATTGATAAATTAAAACATAAATATAATCTTGCATGTTTCGGTTAGAAAGGGCATGAGCCATAATTTCGACTTTACATGCATTTGATATGAATATAAGTGAGATGTCAAAAAAAAATGAATATAAGTGATAAATAAAATAAAAAATATTTATTTTCTCTAATGTGCATTATATATTATGACAGTGTTTTTACTATTGTTGCTCAAACAATTAATTATGTAAATGTATTAGACTCTAACATATTACTAACTTAAGTTTATGTAAGGAAATTTGTTACTAAATTTATTATTTTTTATTTCTCTATAAATTATTTTTTAATTAATAAAATGTTAGTTAACTTTTGTATTATCGCGATATGACATAAATGTTATAGAGATTTTGTGAGAATATTTTACTCTCTTTATAAGATTTACAACTCTAACATATTATATAACTTAATGTAGTTAATGTTTTTAATAATAATTTTCGTATTGCAAGCAAGAATATATAATACTACAATATTACAAATCACATAAATACATTAAATCAATAAATATACCAAACAAAATTCTGATGTAGTCTTTAGTTAATAAATATATCAAAACTAGAGAAAATAATAATGAAATAAAGATCCAACGTAGTGCGGATAACTTATGTAGTTTAAATATCAAAAATATGTATTGGTTTTTTTTTTTTTTTTTAAGTAGATGTAATTTTCCAAATTTTTTTCTTTAATTTATGACGACCAAAGCTCTGCTTATTTGTGTGGTAAAGAGAAGAGATAACAAATCTCATTGTATCCAAGAGATTAGAGATTACAGAGATCAGCTTCACCATTCTCATCTCTCTCTCTCTCGAAGCTGTGTTGTAGCCATGGCGAGCTCCATCATAGCTTCCTCAAAACCACTAATCTCCATCTCCTCCTCCACCAAACCAACCCGCGTCCACACGATTCCCAAATCCGCCAAACCCATCTCCTCCTCCGGCGACAACCTCCGAAGCAAAGCGTTATCACTCTCTTCCACCACCGTGAAATCCTTAGCCTTAATCGCCGCCTTCGCTCCACCGTCAATGGCGGAAGCGATGGAGAAAGCAGCCCTCTTCGATTTCAACCTGACCCTGCCGATCATCGTCGTGGAGTTTCTCTTCTTGATGTTTGCCTTAGACAAGGTTTATTACTCGCCGCTTGGGAACTTCATGGATCAGAGAGATAGTGCTATTAAGGAGAAGCTAGCGAGTGTTAAAGACACTTCCACGGAGGTTAAACAGCTTGATGAACAAGCCGCCTCCGTCATGAGAGCTGCTCGGGCTGAGATCGCCGCCGCACTTAACAAGATGAAGAAGGAGACACAGGTAAACAAAAATCAAAAACAGAGATTCGTCTCAGATCTTGAGGAGAAATTGAAGTTTTGGGTTTTGTTGTTGAGTAGGTGGAGGTTGAGGAGAAGTTAGCGGAAGGGAGGAAGACGGTGGAGGCGGAGTTACAAGAAGCTTTAGCGAGCTTGGAGAAGCAAAAGGAAGAAACCATTAAAGCTCTTGATTCTCAAATTGCTGCTCTTAGTGAAGACATTGTTAAGAAGGTTCTTCCTTCTTGAAAAAATCATCTCTTTTTGTTTTTGTTGTATTCATGATCACTGTAAATCTCTCTCTCTCTCTATCTTCTCTCTGACTCTTGGATTGTTCGCATTTTCAAGAAGAAGAATTTAATCTGTAAGTTTATACTAAGTTTTTAGCTCTCTCTGTCTCTCTGAAGAAGTTATGAGGATGTGTTTGTGGGTTTTTTTTTTTGCTAGTTCAAGAGGTAAAGATTTGATTTTTATCAGCAAGTCTACTCCAAGATTATGATGGCTTAGATCATTTATCTATTGCTTTTCATGTTAGACTTACTTGTACAATTTGTTGTAAAGTTGGTCACAATGCTTTCAAAGTTTTGACAATATGTTTCAATGTGATAATGTGTCAAATGCAATGCGTATATCTCTGAACAATCATCTTAGAGGTCATCGTTGACCTTGATGATACATGTAGGGGTGGGCTTTTTAACCAGAAACCCGAGTATCCGATCCGAACCAATCCAAAAAACCCGAACCGAAATTTACAAAATACTCGAACCGGAGCGAGTATGAAACAAATCGATAACTGTACGGGTACATACTGGGTACATGAAATTATCAGAATTAAATATAAACTTGATAATATTAGTTATATTAATGTTTTAAATAAAATATATATCTAGAAATTTAGTTGTAAATCCAAATTATTATTAATTTTTATGGATATTTAAAGTATTTTTTGGGTTATTTCGGATAATACGAGTTTAAAATAATCAATTTGAACCGAATCCAAAAAGTTTTAGATAATTCCGGGTAAAAAGTTTTGTTTTAAATATATTTTAAGGATCCAGATCCGATCCGAGCCGAACCAAAATACTTGATTCGAATTCGAATTGGAACCGAATTGTTAAATTACCCTAACGATTTCTAAAATCATATATTTGAAATTCTGAATTACTCGAAACCCGAAATACCTGACCCGAACCTGACTCGAGTACCCGAATGTCCAGCTCTACATACATGAGTTTCATACATGTCAACTCATAGCAGATTAATCACATTTTATTTTTTTAGTTATATTTTAACACGCTAGTTGTATATAGCGGAATCACGTTTTGAAAATGTGAACACGTGAAAAATTGATGAATATTATGAATAGTTAAAAATAGCGGAATCACGTTTTCAAAACGTGAATAAGTTGTATACCATTCATTCCCTTAGTTTTTTTGGAATTTTTGAGAAAAACGGGTGGTAGTATTTTTAGAACAAAAACTTATTTTGGTGATGTTTTTAAAATTGCTAAAATTATATACTTTATGTTAGTGATGTTTTTAAAATTGCTAAAATTATATACTTTAGCATTAATACATAAACAAAATAAAATTAGTTTTTTTTTTCCTCTCCAAATAAAATAAAATAAAATTTACGTGAAGAAAGAATAAAAAAGATAAATGGGCCTGTGGTTATGGACCTTATGGTATAAATTAACGCTACACGCCTTTGCTTCCTCTCCTCTCTTCCTCCTCTGCTTCTCTCTTATACGTCTCTTTCAACTTCTGAAGTTACTTGTTTCAGTTTCTGGTGATCGTTTCTTTACTTCGTTTCTCTTTCTTCAGAAACTTTTGAGTGTTTGCTTATCATCCTCCTCCTTCGTCTTCGCCGTCATTGCTGGTGTTAGGGTTTCAAAGTCTTCTTAATCCGTCGAAATTTCGTTTCTTTTTTATACCCTTTACTCTCTCCCTTCATTGCAGGTTACTTCTCCTTTTGCTTCTTCTCCTTTTCCGCTTCAATTTGATTTCTTTTGTTTACGAATTTTGATCTTTAAGATCTGATCATTGTTGATGGGTTTACTGTTACTTTGTTCTTCTGCTTCTCCATGATGCTGTCTTTGTCCCTTGTTTGCATTTCTTACTTATTTCAAATTGTAGAAAACATTGATGATGATGTTTAGTCTCGAAACGATTTAGCTATTTCGATCTCTGAGACAGGAAAGGTTGATTCTTTTTGGTTTAGTTCTTGTTCGATTTGTGTAATTGACGTATGTAATTGAGTTCTTGCTTTAAAAGTTCGAAACTTTTGTGACGTTTATGTGGTGTTTTAACTGTTGTTGCTGGTTCAGAGAAAAGATAAATGGCGTCAAAGATTGTTCCTGGGAAGTCGGATGATTCCGAGTACGAAATCGTTGAAGGTGAATCCGAGAGTGTTTTAGCAGGCGGTACAAGCCCTTGGATGAATTCTGGAACATTGAAGCTTCGGCATCGGATTGGGAGAGGTCCATTTGGTGATGTTTGGTTGGCTACTCATCATCAGTCAACCGAAGACTATGATGAGCATCATGAAGTGGCGATCAAAATGCTTCATCCTATTAAGGAGGATCAAAAGAAAGTTGTGGTTGATAAGTTTGAGGATTTGTTTTCCAAGTGTCAAGGGTTAGAGAATGTTTGTCTGCTCCGAGGAGTCTCTAGTATCAGTGGAAGGGTAAGTAAGAAACGACATGTGTTTCCTCTAGTTTCCTTAGATCACTTTTAAGTTCACTTGTGTTCTGTACTATAGATATGCGTCGTCATGAAATTCTATGAAGGATGTGTTGGTGACAAGATGGCTCAGCTTAAAGGAGGAAAGCTTTCACTGTCTGATGTATTGAGGTAATATTGCATTACACAAGCAAGCAGCACGTAGTAGTAGTGTCGTTTGTGTTCTTATATAGAATACTAATGTCCTCTCGTGTATGCTGAACCATGTTTTACAGATACGGGGTTGATCTGGTGAAAGGGATCCTGGAGTTGCATTCAAAAGGGATTCTGATTCTCAATCTTAAGCCCTCTAACTTTCTTCTCAGTGATAAGGACGAGGCCATTCTCGGCGATGTTGGAATCCCTTATCTCCTTCTCAGTATCCCTTTGCCAAGTTCTGATATGACAGTGAGACTTGGAACTCCAAACTATATGGCTCCAGAACAGTGGCAACCGGAAGTAAGAGGTCCCATGTCCTTTGAGACTGATTCTTGGGGTTTTGGATGCAGCATTGTGGAAATGCTGACTGGTGTACAACCTTGGCGTGGGAAGACCGTGGATGAAATATACGACTTAGTGGTGAGAAAGCAGGAAAAGATTAATATCCCCAATGGTATACCGCCTCTTCTCGAAAACTTACTTCGGGGTTGCTTTATGTATGATCTTCGAAGCAGGCCTTCGATGACTGACATCTTACACGTCTTGAAGAGGTAAATCATTGTACCTTGTCACCATTATATCCTCAGTTTGGGCGAGACCGATGCAAACATGATTGTATTATCACTATGTAAGATCATAGTACATCCTGACAAATTACTAGTTCAAATTTCTTTGTTCTTGATGCACATTTTAATTGGCTCTTTCGGCTATCTGGAATTGGGATATTAACTTGAATGATTCGGCAGCTTGCAGAACTCAGAGGAGGCAGAGGTCTGGAGAGGCATTGATAGTAGAGAAATCAGGAAGAGCTCGGCTACTCTCGGTTATACGGAATGGTTTCTCTCAAAGGATCGTCTGCAAGTGGGCGACACAGTGCGTTCAAGAAAGCCTGCCAATTCGTATAAGCATGAGAACATGGATGTGCCAGAAGGAACGGTTGTTGGTTTAGAAAGTGACACTGACCCAGATGGATTTGCTCTGGTTAAAGTTCACGGCGTCCATGATCCGTTGAGGGTTCACGTGTCTGTTCTCGAGCGGGTAACTAAGGGCCTAGCTTCTGGAGATTGGGTACGTCTAAAGGGCAGAGACAACAAGAGGCATTCTCCGATTGGTATTATCCATTCAATTAACCGTGAGGGAAATGTTACTGTTGGATTTATTGGGTTGCCAACTCTCTGGAAAGGAGCTTCATCGCAGCTGCAGATGGCTAAACCATACAGCGTGGGTCAATTCGTGAAGCTCAAGGCCAATATTGTCATCCCGAGATTCAAATGGATGCGTAAAGGAAGAGGCATTTGGGCAACTGGTAGGATCTCTCGGGTTTTACCAAACGGCTGCCTCGAGGTGGATTTCCCCGGAGTATTACCTTTTGGAGAAGAACATGGAAGGAGCTGTCTTGCGGATCCTGCTGAAGTTGAGATTGTGAATTTCGAAACTTGTCAAGGAGTCGTGGATAAGTATCAGCATCTGGAGGATTTCCACTGGGCCGTGAGACCTCTGCTGATTGCAATGGGTCTATTGACGGCAATGAAGTTAGGAGGGTTCGTCGTCGGGAAGAAAATAGGAAGGAGATCAAAGAAGGATGGAAAACAGCGCGATGGCTCGAGCGGACAAGGTGATTGTAAGATTCTGGAAGGTACCAAGGACTCTGGCAAATCTAAATGGAAGTCAGTGATCAGGTTAAGGGGTTGATTTAGCTATGTGTCAAAACTGATCTGATCTGGTCTGGTCTGGTCTGGTCTTGTTTGGTCTGCATATTACAACTGTTCTGTTGATGGTACTACATGTACATAGTCACATTTTTTAAAAAATCTCTTTGAAATTAGCAGTAGTGTATCTGCTGATCTCGTTGGAGATTACAAACTACTACTAATCTATGACATTTGAACTCATAAGCTACTAAATGAAGTTGGAGTTTAGTCAATAACTTGATAATAACACCAAATTAGCGTTTGGGAAAAAAAACCGAACCTGACCTAAAAAACTCAAATTTGAACTCGAGCTGATTTGTAAAATTATCGAAATTTCTGTTGGTCAGTATTTCGGATAACGAATATTATTCGAGCCTGATCTAGATCAGAGAAAAACCTCAATCCAAACTCAAAAACCCGATTAGATCTCAGATGTACTCGAGTTTTACATGTTTACTAAACCCAAACAAACTAAACCTATGCTTAAAAACCTGAAATTCCAATAAACACTAAGTCCTACATCAAATCTAACCCCATAACTAAAGCAGGCATCCACTTACAAGTTTTTTAATCACTTAAAAAATCACTAATAGTAAATAAAATAAAATCAGTTGTGTGAAAATTATTAGTTAGAAAAATTATAATGAATAACCATGAATTAACTATTAATTAAATTTCATATCTCCTCAAAATATGATTTTATTTTTTTTATCCCTTTTTTTTTTGTTTACAAATAAGATATTTTAGTAAAATTCTCCTAATATTATATTAATAATTTTTTTATCCAAAAATTTAATTAATTGCGAGTCCATGATTATATAATCGAAGTACCTATTTGTTAATCAAATATTACTTTTTTTTATACAAAGGATAATGCGAAAGATATATTGTTGAGAAAAAAACTTGACACAAGCTCGAACAGGTTTCAGTTGTTGTCTAAACTTCTTCATCAGAAAAGTTTAAGACTTTGAAACTCTCTGTTTCTGGGTTTTTTCTCCTGATTCTTTTGATACCTAAAGAGATTAAACTTAAGAGTTAGGCAGTTGTTACTGATCCGATCTTTCTGGGTTCTCTCTTATACATAAATGTCGACTCCAGAAGATGAGCATGATCAAATCCTTGATGATAAAAGAGAAGACGAATCAAAATCTCAACTTTGTGTTGTTGTTGTTGTTGGTCGTGGTGGAGAGAGAGATATGTCTCCTTCAATACACAGATCAAGCTCTAGACCTCAGCTTGATCTAAGCAAAGCTGAAATTCAAGGGAATTTCGAAGAGAGAGATCCCACTATTCTCTTACCTAATCAATCTGATGATATCTCTCACTTAGCACTTGACATTGGAGGTTCTTTTGATTCTTTTTGCATCATCACATTCTTGAAAATTTCGGATTTTTCGAATGCTCTGTTTGAAAACATGTGAACCCATTTAAGTTTTTACTTTGTAGGATCTTTGATAAAGTTGTTGTATTTTTCGCGGCATGAGGATTATTCGAATGATGATGATAAACGGAAGAAAACGATTAAGGAAAGATTGGGTTTAACTAATGGAAGCTTGAGAAGCTATCCTGTTCTTGGTGGTAGACTTCACTTTGTTAAGTTTGAGACTAATAAAATCAATGAGTGTTTGGATTTTATTCATTCGAAGCAGCTTCATCGCCGAGGTATTGATACCGTTAGATGTTAGCCACTTCTGAAGTTTGTTTCCTACTTGTGATTACACGATGATTATGCGAAGTTGATTTGGTTTTATCGAGTTTTTGTAGGATTAGTTGATTTATGTAAGTAGACTGGAGATTCTCATTTGCAATCAATTTTCATTTGAATCAATGAATAGATCCTTATCCTTGGAGTTCGAAGACCGTGCCTTCGGGGACTGGTGTTATCAAGGTAGATGACTTGGTTTGTTTAGCTCGTTATGTCGTTTGAGATACAAGTAAAGATTTTGAAATGCTCGTAAATTTATCTTACAGGTTACGGGTGGAGGAGCCTATAAATTTGCGGACTTGTTCAAGGAACGTTTGGGCGTTAGTATTGAAAAAGAAGATGAAATGCATTGCCTTGTTTCAGGAGCAAATTTTTTGCTTAAGGTAAGACCTTTCTTTATGCAACATTCCGTTCCATTACGTTGCTCTTGTTTCATACTCTTTCTGCAGGCTATTCGACATGAAGCCTTTACGCACATGGAGGGTGAGAAAGAATTTGTACAGATAGATCCGAATGACTTGTATCCTTATCTTCTTGTGAACGTTGGATCTGGTGTCAGCATTATCAAGGTAATTTGTTTACGTCTGCTACTTCTTTCTCTAAATTGCATGACCCGTGCAGTCACACGAAATGTCGTTTCCAAGTATAGGTTGATGGGGAAGGAAAGTTCGAACGTGTGAGTGGGACTAATGTTGGCGGTGGTACCTATTGGGGTTTAGGAAGACTTTTAACGAAGTGCAAAAGGTTAGATGTTGCAACTTCTTCGTTAGATTTTGTGTTTCGTATACTTCAACGATGTTTTCTTTTCTCGGTTTTAGTTTTGATGAATTGCTAGAACTCAGCCAAAAGGGAGATAATAGTGCTATTGACATGCTTGTTGGTGATATTTATGGTGGCATGGATTACTCTAGGGTAGGAGTCTATTTTGCATCTGATTACATCTGATCTCATTCGTTGAAGGATCGGTCTTCTCTCCTCGGAATGCTTTATTACTACTGTTCTAGTAATTCTCGTTAATCGGTTATACAGATTGGTCTCTCTGCTTCAACAATAGCTTCAAGTTTTGGCAAAGCGATCTCTGAAAATAAGGAACTAGAAGATTATAGACCTGAAGATATTTCCTTGTCTCTATTGCGGATGATTTCATACAATATCGGACAGGTACACGGTCGTTAGTACAAAAGTTTTGAGGAAACTTTCTCATTTGCATTTCCGATTCGTATTTTGATATGTAGGTATCGTATTTAAATGCCCTTCGCTTTGGGTTGAAGCGAATATTTTTCGGAGGATTTTTCATTAGGGGACATGCATATACTATGGACACTATTTCGTTTGCTGTACATTTCTGGTAACTTCACTTGTAAATTTCGATCTAGACGTAATATTTTGTTCTCCACTTTCATCACTCGGAACTCTTTAATTTATCGTTTGATCGCACTAGGTCGAAAGGAGAGATGCAAGCTATGTTCTTGAGGCACGAAGGTTTTTTGGGTGCTCTCGGTGCGTTCATGAGCTATGAGAAACATGGACTAGATGATTTAATGTCCCATCAGTTGGTTGAGAGGTTCCCAATGGGTGCACCATACACCGGAGGCAGTATTCATGGACCACCGCTCGGTGATCTAAACGAGAAGGTAATCGATTTTTCGCTTAGGACTTACGTTCTATCAAAGTCTTAGATTGTTCTATTTGTTACTTTGGGACCGACAGCCATATTTTACGAAATGACGTGGTAGTGACCAAAATATTGAAGTGCGGGATTATGATACCGTATGTTCCTCGCCACGGCTTGTGTGCTAACTGGTTTTGATTGAATACTCAATCATATAGCCCTCGTATAAGAACAAAGCATGTGCTTATGCTTGAATGGTTATATTATTCGCTATGAAGTATATACTGATTCTTCTTTTTATACAAAGTATCATTTCTGGTGTGGCATAAAGAATACTAAAAAGAAAAGATCAAGAATCATAATTTCTCTTCTATAGGAACCAACTTTGTTGATATTCTATCACTTAGAGAGATTCATTGCTCTATTGATCTGTGATCGATCGTATATAAGATAAAAAGTACTGTTATATTCGTTTTCGAAAATTTCTAATCTTTGTCGCGGCAATATATTCTTTTTCTTTACTTTGTGTATATGTTGAGAGGCATAAGAGATTAGTCCATTACTAGATGGAATCAGATACTCTTCTCCTTTTTCAACTTTTCGTTCTGTAATGGTAAAGAGATATCTCTTCAGCTAGTTATAAGTGTTCTGTATTTCGACTCCGGAGTTTAAAGGGGCTTTCTTGGTTGTTTTTCAGATTTCGTGGATGGAAAAGTTTGTGCGTAGAGGAACTGAAATAACTGCTCCTGTACCGATGACTCCATCGAAAACAACTGGACTTGGTGGGTTTGATGTTCCCTCATCTAGAGGTAGTGCTCTAAGATCTGACGCTAGTGCTTTAAATGTTGGCGTTCTCCATCTTGTGCCCACGCTAGAGGTGTTCCCGTTACTAGCCGACCCGAAAATGTAAGTGGCATGTCCCTAAGCACTGTGTTGAGTTTGTACACATAACTCTCCGGGTATGTTTGCGTCTTTTTAATCGATTGGTTTTACTCCAGGTATGAGCCTAACACGGTTGACTTATCAGATCAAGAGGAACGAGAGTGAGTAATAAACTGATGATGGCCTTTCCAAAACAGTGGTTATGTTTGTTGAAATCATTGTTTCTTAGATTGCTTATTTTGGTTTTGCTTTGTAGGTACTGGCTCAAAGTTTTGTCCGAGCATTTGCCTAACCTCGTTGATACGGTAACTACTATTAAAGTTAACGCAAACGAACATTTTTCCACCTTCTGTAATGTTTTTTTAGATGTGGTGAAGATTCTTTATGGCCTGTAACTCTTGCTTTACTCTTATTCTATGGGCATTGGTTATAGGCAGTAGCAAGTGAAGGAGGAACCGAGGATGCAAAAAGGCGTGGTGATGCTTTTGCTCGCGCTTTTTCTGCTCATTTGGCAAGGTTCTGTTTCATCACAACAGATTTGCCTTACAGAAAATTAATAGCTAAACTCTTCAAAAGAATTTTGTTTTCGTTTGGTGTTTTCGCCTTTAGCTGACAGTTCTTTTGGTTGTAGGCTAATGGAAGAGCCAGCTGCATACGGGAAGCTCGGGCTAGCAAATCTCTTGGAACTTAGGGAAGAATGCTTAAGGGAATTTCAGTTTGTTGATGCTTATAGAAGCATCAAGCAAAGGTAAAACGTAGTCATATCTCTCTCTCTTATACTTGATGTTTCTCTAATGCTCTCTCTTTCTTCGAAATCGAATAGGGAAAACGAGGCATCACTTACTGTTTTACCTGATTTACTGGAGGAGCTTGATTCGATGAGCGAGGTATATCATCTTTTAGTGCTATATACATGAGACAACTTTTATCATTTTGTGTTTTGTAATTTTCTTCGGATTTTCAGGAAGCAAGGTTGCTAACACTTATAGAAGGTGTTCTTGCTGCAAACATATTCGACTGGGGATCTCGAGCATGTGTAGATCTATATCACAAAGGAACCATTATCGAAATATACAGAATGAGTCGTAATAAGATGCAGAGACCGTGGAGGGTGAGAAACAAATCTTGTTCACTGTTGTTACTGTTTTGCTAATTGTTGGTTTTGAGATGAAAACCTTTCAGGTAGATGATTTTGATGCTTTTAAAGAAAGGATGCTTGGATCCGGAGGCAAGCAACCTCGACGACATAAAAGAGCGTTGCTCTTTGTTGATAACTCGGGAGCAGACGTCATTCTTGGGATGCTTCCTCTTGCCCGAGAGTTTCTTCGCCGTGGCACTGAAGTGTGTATCCCTCTCTAACTCTTCCTCTAATAAGAAATCTCCGTAAATTATTTGAGGAAACATTGAACAATTTGTTGTCATATGAATTCTCAAGGTTGTTCTTGTGGCAAACTCTCTTCCTGCTCTTAACGACGTAACTGCTATGGAACTCCCTGATATAGTCGCCGGGGCCGCTAAGGTTTTGTCGCTTTAACTTATGGTTATAATGTTTTTTTCACGTAACTAACTCTTTTGCTCTGTCTTTTACTCTTGAAGCACTGTGACATCCTGAGGAGAGCAGCAGAAATGGGAGGCTTACTTGTGGATGCGATGGTGAATCCAGCGGATGGGTCAAAGAAGGATTCGACTTCAGCACCGTTGATGGTTGTTGAAAATGGATGCGGAAGTCCTTGCATCGACCTCAGACAAGTCAGCTCCGAGCTTGCAGCTGCTGCCAAAGACGCTGATCTTGTATCTACAAAACCTTCTCTCTGATTTTTTACCCGAAAGAAACTTCAAAACACAAGAAGAGAGAGAGCTTTATTCATAATTTGATGACTTTTGCAGGTTGTCTTGGAAGGCATGGGAAGATCACTTCACACCAACTTCAACGCTCAATTCAAATGCGAGGCTCTCAAGGTTTCTTCAAACCTCACATGCTAGACAATGTGAACTCTAATATCGCTATAGAAACTTTCGGTTGAAACCTTTTTTTTCGGTTTTCGCAGCTAGCAATGGTGAAGAATCAGAGATTGGCTGAGAAGTTGATAAAGGGAAACATATATGATTGTGTTTGCAGATACGAGCCTCCTTCTCCCTCTCAAATGTAATGTCACATAGCCTTTAACATTCCTGTTAGTTATAAGAGCACTAACCTTAAAAGTTTATCAGCTCATTGTTGTAACATATTAGGCACTCTTCGGTTGAAGTATGTATACACGATTTCGACTAAACTATGGCTCGGTAAAATGTATTCGAAATAGATCAAAATCATCACTAGCCAAAAGAGCATCATCAAGGTTCAGTTGCATATCAAGAAACAGTAACCTTCTTGTTGTCAATGTTTTAGTCTGAAATTTTCGCAAGCAATTTCTCGACCATGATTCTCTGCTGAGTCCCACTTAAAGATTCTGAGTTCATTATCGCGTTAGCCACGATAATGACTGTACGTGGAGTAGCTGCATTTACCCACACTCTGCCATTTAGACCAACAGCGATCTCAAAAGAGAGTTTCTTTCCAAGAGCTTCGAGGACTGGGCATGTTGGTGAACTCAACAACCTAATAAGAAATTAGAAAGTTAATACTCTTTGAGCCAAGAGAATGCAGATGATGAGGTTTTAAGAAAGACAAGTTTATATATGTCTTACATTCTCGAAAGACCAGTCGAAGTTTCAAACATGAAACCGTCTCTTAAGGGTCCAAAATGTGCAGCTTTCCCACTCGCTAAATTACATAGAAACAAGAAACAATTAGTTTTGAAAGCGTTTAGAGTAAAACGCAGAACTGTTTAGTCTCGTAAGCTTTTGACTTACCGTCTGTACAAGACAGCTCGGGATTCATCCCTGTGTTTGTCTTAACAACCCGAAGATAAAGCAGAGTGCCTACCTGTTTAGTGCATAAAGATTTTTAACATTCCGGAAACAAGCAATTCATAGGGGATGACATATTCCAAATGAGAATTCAAGAGAGCTTTCATGATTTATCAGAATGTACATGCCTCAAACTTGGGAATATTTCTTCGTGTTCCTCCTTCGAATGCAAGAACTGGCAAAAGCGCTAGTTGAGGTCCTTTTATGTCCACCCAAAAGTTCTGTCATGCCACGATGCATAAACAAAACAATTCAATACTAAATTGATCTCGGAAGACGGCGAGAATCATGCTTAAAACTACAGCTAAAAGTCCACTAGGCCCTACTTCAATACTCCCATCTACTTATTAACCAATCCAAGACCATTCAACAAACAACGTTCCACCGTTCTTTGGCTCACAGACACACGAGAATCATGACCATAGAAACTGACAAAGCTCGAGAGTCTATACAGGCAAAAATTTCAAAGGACTTACATCTGCTTTAGAATCTACCACAATTCCAAGAACATGATCCTCAGGGCGAGGTATGTACTGCAAAAAAACCATAATAACATTGTCAACAACAAAGAGACTGAGACTAACATATATAAACCAATACTGCTACAAGAATTTTCGAAACTAGAAATGGTAGTTAGGTTCCGATAGATCGATTTAGACCTAGGCTCTGAACAGACTACACTAAGGATAATCAACAAACAGCAACAATGTCAAAAAAGCAAAAACCACTTAAGCTCACTCACCCGTTTATGCGAACTTTCGATCCAATACTTATTTGGCTTTGAGTAACATAACTTCCCAGCTCTCATGGCAGAGATAACATCACCATCCTGAACCAAAACACAAGTCAAATCTCCATATTTGTCTTTGGCTTGAAGCTCTATCAAATCAAATTGCTCACTGGAAATAATGTTGAATTCAAACATAAACACAAGACCTGACGGAGACCACTTCCGAGTTTGATTGTTTGGTTAGTCATGTTAGACAAATCAAGAACAACATCACCTGGAACCTGTAATGTCAAAAAAAAAAAACTTAAATTGTGATCAGAATCGAACTTGAATCTACAAAAGAAACGATTTTTATGAAGTTCTGGGTAATGGGTAAGTAGAAATACGGACGACGATCTGATCAATGAAGCTTGAAGGAGACACAGAAAGTTTGGTATCCATTGTTTTTGAAAGCTTCCTTAAAGCCGAAAAAGAAAGTGAATTTATAAAGCTCTGATGGATAAATACAGAAGAGAGAAGGAAGAAGAAGTTGGGAATGGAGATAGAACCCTAAAACCTCTGTTAAATGTTATTCCTTGATCACGAGGACTTTAATCTACTCTACTTTTAATTGAAATGAACTTATTCTCGATACCCTTAGTTATTCTCTATATCATTTTTCTTGTGTAATTTCAATCTTAACCTTAGTAAAAATAATAATAAAGAATTGAGAGAAAGAAAAAAGAAAAAATTAAAATAAAAACATAAAATATGGGATCCATTTCCCACCAACACCTCATTAAACCCTAAAATTACTTTCTTTTTCTTCTTCTACCCATTACGTAACTATTATCCTCTTCCTCATCTACTTCATTAAATTTTTCTTACATCTCATTCATTATCCTTTTCTCTTCACTCATTAAAACTAAACCTATTTTTCTTCTTCTTCTTCTTCTTCATCTTCTTCTTCATCTTCCTTCTTCTTCTTCTTCTTCTTCTTACCATCACGTACGTATCATACCTTCTT
>OVAN01004099.1:0-26878 GCA_900406275.1 Anastatica hierochuntica
TCTTTAAATCAATCTTAGAAACATGAAGAACACACAAAAAACACTAAAAAAACACAAGCTTAGGTAGCACATATGTTCTTGGTGGTTAAGAGGATGTATTTATACTAAAAGGGGGGTGAGGAAGCCCTAAAAAGGCCATTTTTCGGCCTGTTGTCAGCCATCGACCTCCCAGGTCGATGGGAGACAACCTGGGGTCGATGGCCAGCAACCTTGGCAACAAACAACATCTTTTCTTTTGGATGTTGCCAGCCATCGACCTTAGGTAGCCAGCCATCGACCTGGAGGTCGATGGCCAGCAACCTTGACAGCTTCTTCTTCTTGTTCTTTCAATTGCCGTCAGAATGACGTTTTATTTGCATATAGTCTCTTCTCCACTTCTTCTTGGCTCTTGATTCTTTTTGTTTATTCACCATTTAAGCATCAAGAATCCATCATCCCAAGCTCTCAAGTTGCTCATCCAAAGGTTGCACCTACAAAGGCGAAAGAATGTAATGCAAAGACGAAAATTCTAAACTATACTCAACTTAGAAACTTTATGAATTCTAACACCTAAATGCATTATATACAACCTAAATGCAACTAAAACACATACTAAATGATGCTAAAAATGCGTTAAATTATGAACACATCAACGGTCCTTCATAAAAGATTACATGTGGATGTCTCGATGCAAGGAAGGGAAGATTACATGATAATTATCATATGTGTGGTGAGGATGCTGAAGTACAATAGAGCACCTTATTTTCGAATGCATGATATCAACATAAGTATGGAGTGTAGCCCCAATACATAATCCTTATGAAGGCTTGGTGTAAAATAGTACATTACATGATTACATAATACACATGCCTTTATTGGCTGGAATCTATGAAAACAAAAGAATGTACTTTGGAATCTATGAAAACAAAAGAATGCTGAAGTACAATAGAGCACCTTATTTTCGAATGCATGATATCAACATAAGTATGGAGTGTAGCCCCAATACATAATCCTTATGAAGGCTTGGTGTAAAATAGTACATTACATGATTACATAATACACATGCCTTTAGGGTTCGAACGCATGAACCCAACAAGTACACTTTTGGAAGTTGAGACAGTGGCCTTGAGGGAGGCGGTGATTAAACTAAAAGGACTAGGCTGCACCGAAGTTACACTCTATGGGAATAATCAGTCACTCTACTCTCACCTATGCATTAGAGTCTACTACTAGACAATAATTTGCAAGGTTGTCTATAATCAAAGCCGGTATTACAAGCTTTTTACATGGATCACACAACTTCTCTATCAAATACATTACCAATGAAGTAAATACCAAAGCCGACAAATTTGTTAAGGAGGTAAAGATCAACACTAGTCAATATAAGATAGCATGGTTGTAACAAGGATAAATTAAAAGTGTAACACTTCTATGTTATTAAAAAAATACTTTCCCGAAAAAAGTAGAAACTATTTAAAATGTATAAACTACTACAATCTCGCAAGTTTAAAATGTTTTAAACTTTGATACTGGGGTTGGCCAATCGTGTCACCCGAACCTAATCAGTTCGGGTTTTCGGGTATAGAGAAATAAGATCCATTTGGGTATTTTAAAATTTCGGATCGGAGTCGATTCAGGTTCTATCAGGTTGGGTTTTGGTTTCAATCTGAATAGCGAATCCACTTGAGTTCAACATGCTTTTTATTCGCTATTCAAATTTAATTTTTAGTTTTTTTTTCTATCTGATACATACAGACTTTCTGCTTACTGAATTTTGACTGGTATTTTTTAAAACCAAACGCAAATATTTCATTTAATTTCCACAATTATATTATTAGTAAAATACTAGAAAATTACATCAAAACATCATTACGCTATTTCTTGAATTACTAATCGCAATCTAAAATCTTTTTTTGTTGAACTATCTTTCCTTTCCTTTTATTTTTTTTCAACATTGACCTTTGTTTTTTTTTTTCCGTAATGAAAGTTGATTAAAATATGCTGAATTTGGTAGAAATCTATCGAAAAAAAATTATTTATTTTAAGGTGATTTGAGGTGCAATTTTGATTTTTGGGAGAATTAAAATTTAAATATGGATTTTTATTTATATTTTTATAATTATCATTTAAAAAACAATTAACAAAGAAAAAAGAAAAATTCTTTATATTTATATTAAGCTTTCGGACCGTCGTTCCTTTTTAAGGAAAACGAGACAGTCGTGGCTTTTACATAGGTCGCAATTACATTTTTTAATCTTGCCGTTTTGGCAAGATTGTCTACTACAATATTCAATTTTCTAGGAATATAAAATAAATTAAACGACGGGAAAACACTTCTTAAAGCTTGGAAATCTTCCAATTATGACGCAAATGTTAGTCATTCCTCTGTTGATACCATCGAGATCAGCTGCATACAATCTGTTGCAAAGACGATTTCCGCCGAAGATGATGCAATCATACATTCCATAACCCACATCAATGCTTCCAGCTCTGCATGAAAGGGAGAAAGATTGGCTTGTGCATTTTAATATCTCGATAGACATCTCCGCCTTTCAATTGAGTAAGTACATCCATATCCGCTAAAAGCTGCATCAGTAGTCTAAGATCCATCAACTTGGCATACATGCGCTTCATCGGCCCATGGAGTCATACAATTACCCTCCAGAGTATCGGTTTCTTCAAGTGATTGTGATTCCACTTCTAGACAAACTTTTGTTGGCCTTGCTCCAGCAGTCCGCTTCCTTAGTGACATGATTTAGAGTATTTTGTGTTTGTTCTCGAAAATTGTCGAAAACGAGTCGGTTTCTTGCTTTCCAGACAAACTATAAGATCTATGGGAAAGCATGGAGAGCTGCCTCATTTGCTCCAATTTTCTTTGCCTCCCATAAAAGATATGAGAAGTTTTCATAAAGGGAAGGTCGAGGGAATAAGGATGAAGATGAGGGAATAGACGCCAATACCCACACTTGTCTTGCTGGCGGGCATTCATACAACATTTGGTTTATAGATTCTTCTTCGGAGCCACATACAAGACATTCTTTATCATTGTTTATATGCATGTAATGTTGCCATTGAAACATTGCCAGACAGCTTGATAAACATTGCTACACAAATTTTTTTAGTTTTCGTGTAGTTTTTAATTTCCAAACTTGTGCCAAAAGGTTCATCCCTGTAGGTCCCTGAACAGGTTGATCACAAGCAAGGCGAGATAAGTTTCTCGGGGCCTAGTACCCGGATCTAACTATGTAGTTCCCAGAGGTGGTGAACGACCAACTATACTCATCTCTAGAATAAGCTTTAGTTGGTCTTATTCCTTTAATATGTTTTATATCTTCTTAAGAAAATAGTTCATCTAGACGGTCCAATATCCACTCTTTTGTACTTGGATCAGTAAGATCATTAACATATAAAAGAGGATCTTTCTCGATATTTACTCCCATAGAGGGTCTATTCGGAGTATCGGGTATCCAAGGTTCGCTCCAAACCTTGGTGGTTATACTCAACCCAATAGTTTTCCGGAGTTCCGAAACAAGGAGGGGTTTTGCTGCTAAAATACTGTGCCATCCATATGAAGACTGATTGGATTTTATGATCTCCAATGGACTATCATATTTGTAGTACATTCCTCTCAAGACTCTACTCACTAGGGAGTTGGGATAGCGCAGTAACCTCCATACGTTTTTTTCTAAAAGGGCTAAGTTAAATTCTTCGAAAGTTCTGAACCTCAGGCCCCCTTCTGATAATTGTACACACAACTTACCCCATGAAATATAATGAATTCCCCTTCCTTCTGAGTTCGTGCTCCACTAGAATTTAGCTATTTCACTACTTAGCTTGGAGCATATTGCTTTGGGGAGAAAAAAGCACGACATTACATAAGTCGGAAGTGTTTGTGACACTGTCTTTATCATCACCTCTTTCCCACCTTTAGACAAGAATTCGTCCGACCAGATATTTATGCGCCCCTGAAGATGATCTTGGATAAAAGAAAAAACTTGCGCCTTAGATCCAAAAACTTTTTCAGGTAATCCGAGGTATGTACCCATACCCCCTTTCTGGTGAATACGTAAGGTTGATTTGATGACTAATTTTGTAGCTGTCGGGACATCTTTTCCAAACATCACTGATGAATTCACTAAGTTGATCTTTTGGCCCGCAGCTTCGTCATAAGAGCGGATGATATCAATAATTTCCTTAGGTTCTGTCTCATCAGCGTGGCAGAAGAAAATACTATCATCGGCGAAGAGGAGGTGTGAAACTGGGGGCTAGTGTAACACTTGTGTTCCGAAAATCAGAATAAGACTAAGGATCAGACCATGAAAGATGCATAAACCGGAAGGAAAGACAGGAAAATTCGGCTAAGTATTGGGAAAACTGGACCAAGAGTGGTTTAGTGACTCCTCAGACACCTGTAATGTATATTGGTGACAGTTCATAAAAAGGCTATTATGCTATTATAAGGGGGTAGGTATAGTCGGACTAGATGGACCCCTAGACTTGGTCGTGGATTGACCATAGCTAAGCATACCCACTCGATCATGGATGGACCATGAGTAACTTTTCCGGTTTGAGATCAAGGGGAAAGATTGGATCGAATCAAGGATCGTTCTGATCGGAATGAATCAGTTAAGGGGAATCTGAATGAAGACTTAGCCAAGATCATGGAGATGATCAGATGGCTTGGTCAAGTATGGGACCTGGTCAAGATAAATCGAGTATAAGAAAACTGATCTGATCAACGAACTGAATTGAGCTGGATGGATTGGTCCAGCTGAGCTAAAGAGTCCTAGGGGAAGTTTGAGCTAGACAGTTGAACTGAGCTAACTAAACTGGGCGGTTGAGATGAATTGAGCTAGCTAGTTCAGACTTAGCAATTGGACTAGTCGGATAAGACATGGATGGTCGGATTCAGACAAAGACTGTCTGGATTAGACAAGGCAGTTATTCCTGTCAGATCCAGACTAGAAAGCTCGCTGGGACTAAGCCATTTTTCGCTCAAGGAATTGGCGGGAACGGTTACTTGGCAGTTTTCACGCGGAAATGTGAATTCGCCTAAGTATTTTGAGCGGAAACGGTTCTTCCCATGGAAAGACTCGCCTCGACGATTATAGGCGGTTTCTCTTAAGCCAAAATGCGGTGATTTGATGGTTTAAAAGGAAAATCTCGTCAGGTATCGTCTTCTTCACAAAAAAGAACTCATAAAGAAACAGAGGGCGACTTTAAGGCGATTGGCTTGGAGGGAGACAATCTAACTGGGCCGACTTGCTGATCAAGGTGACTGACTGCGGAATTGACTGACGAGACTATCTGCAAACATCTAAACCGAACATTTAACTCTAAGGCAAAGGTGAGTTTGTGACTGTAGCCTAACATAGATTCTAATAAAGTCGCATGGTCGTGAATGCTTGATTGATGGCCGATGCCTAAGTATTCACTCTTATTATGGTCGATGGCTGAGTTTTCTGTTAATAAGAGTCGTTGGTTGAATTCATTATAAACTGCTAAGGCTGATGGCTGGATTTACATGATTAAAACTGGAACCAAGTATAAATTCATAAAGAGAATTAACTGGTTATGAACTGATTAATAAACAAGTTGATTTATGCATGGCTTGTGGGACGGGATGACCGATCTCACTCAACAATTCTTTGTTGATGCATTATGTGTGAATGCAGGTTCTGGTTCTGGCCAAGATGGCTTTGTCTGAGCAGCACGCGGACCATGACTGGGAGTGAAGGACGGATGGATTAAAACTGTTAAGGGTAGAAGGTTTCAATACTTGTAATAGCTTATGGCAAACTGTAGCTTATAGCAAATCGATCGTATATTAAAAACCTCGAATCTAATATATGCTAAGTTAAGTTAAAGTTTTTGTGATGTTTAACTTAACTAAAAGACTTGTCTAAAATCGAATCAAAACGCAAACTGTTAAGAAAAATGAGCAAGGGTCTCACAGCCGGCCTGAGAGATTTTGATGCCATGTATCCTATCGTTCCATTCAACATCTTTTAGTTGTACGACGAGGGCTTCTGTGCACAGTATAAATAAATACAGAGAAATTGGGTCTCCTTGTCTGATGTCCCTGTTTGGTCGTATATGGCCTTTGGGGGCGCCATTCAGAAGGACCCGATATGACATTATAGTTATACAACTCATAACCCAACCTACCCAACAATTGTTAAAGCTCATCTTTAGTATAAGGGCTTTGAGGAATCCTAATTCCACTCTATCGTACGTCTTGCTCATATTAATCTTGATTGCCACGAACTTTTTCCTACACGTCAAATTGGATCTCAAGGCGTAGAAGTTTTCTTGCGTTATAGGGATGTTGTCTGTGATTAACCTACCAGCCACAAAGGCTGATTGTGTCTCGGAAATCAGTTCCGAAAGAAGTTTCTTTAGCCTTCGACTAAGAATTTTGGATATTACTTTATATCTTACATTACATAGTCTTATTGGTCTGAATCCAACCATTTCATTTGGTCTATCCAGTTTTCGAATCAGACAAATATTAGTTTCAAATTAAACTTTCTTTCAAGCTTTTCCTGTTTCTAAGAAATTGTTCATCATACTAATGAGATCTTTTCCTATGACATCCCAAAAATGTTGGTAAAAGAGGCCAGTCATCCCATCTGGGCTAGGAGTTTTTCCGGTTTTATTGAAAACAATGCTTTCTTTATTTCTTCCTCGGAGAACTCTTTTATCAAAATCTCATTCATTCTCTCTGTAACCTTTATAGGAATATTGTTAAGTACTCGATCCTAATGACTCAATTCAAAGGAGGAAAACAATTAAAATAGCCCACCGCCTCTCTTTCGATTCCAGCTGCATTGTCTGTCCAAACTCCATCCAGGTCTTTTAATCCCATAATTCGGTTCATGGCTCTCCTTTGTTTTGTTGAGGTATGAAAGAATTTTGCATTCTTATCCCCCTCCTTTAGCCAATTAATCCTGCTTTTCTGCTTCCAGAGAACTTCTTCTTCATGGAAAGCCTTGTTAAACTTATCTTTTAATTCCTTCAAAGTTTCGTAGGAAGTGTTTTTGTCTGGTTGGGCTTGATCAATGTGGTCTTTGAGTTCTTCTATGATTTTTTTCTAGTATTAGACATGGCACCTTTCTTCCATGTGGAGATGACATGACGAAAACTCTGGATACGGTGGGTCAAAAGTTTTATCGAATCTGACACATTGGTGCCCCACCCTTCTTTAACCGCTTCCTTTAGCCTTGGTTTCCCTATCCATCGTTTATCAAAAACCAAAAGATCTCCCAATTTTTTGGATGTTAGCTACCATTGGTTTGTGGTCCGAACCCCACATCTTTAAGTACTCAATGATAATATATGGGAAAGGTTATACCAATCTTCATTTCCCATAGCTCTATCTAATTTGCACTTAACTATACCATTTTTACATCTATCCGCCCATGATAGGGGATTACCCTTGTACGAGAATGCAATCAAGCCACAATTGTGGACTATCTTCCGAAAAGGGAGAAAAATTGTTTCAGACCTCCCCCCCCCCCCCCCCCCCCCCNTTTCATTAAAGTCTCCAATAAGTAAACCATGCCCTGTGTCTAGTAATGGCAATTCGAGTCATTCTTTCCTAAACATATTCTCGGTATTCAATTAGCGGATCTCCGCACATAAAAGTAAGATAAACACGATTACCATCTATTATCGTTTCAATATCAATCAAACGATCAGTCATACATAAGATAGAGACCGAAAAATCACTAGAATAAAAGAAAGCAAGACCTCCACTCAAGCCAACTAGGTTTGTAGTTAAAAGCTATCAAAACCTAATGAAACTTGGAGATCTTGTAAAAACATCCGATTGTTTTTAGTTTCTAACAAAAATAAAAAAACCTGGAGAATAAAAATGGCACTATTCTTCCAGTCGGTGAGTTGTAACTTTGCCACCCACCCCTTGACGATCCTCATCCCGGAAGGGTGGATGGGTTATGAGACCCCATCAAACCTCTTTTAGGAATAATCATTGCACTTTTCACTAATGGATACACCTCAATTCCAGGGACAAACTGTTTCTGCATACTTTTCATCTTCGAGACTTCTACTTTCTCCTTCTTCAGTGCTCTTGGAGAGCTTCTCGTACTAAAATGCTGCATCTTCTTTGGTGATGCTCCCTTTACAGATCGTGGGCTTTTGAGTGCCATCATTTTCGGGCCCAACCCTTTTCTTCCAGTATGTCTTTTTTTCATTTGGGCCTTATTGGCCTGGCCCACCAACACTTTAGGGCCTCCCCCATCAAACATAACCTCGACGTTCATCTTCCTCTCTGACGCCACTAAGTTCTCCCGACGGCGGCTTCCTTCTCTTTGCCGGCTTGATGGAGACGGTGGCTCCTTCTGCATATTCTTCGTGTCCCTACCACGTCTCTGAAGATGACTTTGGCGGAATCAATACTCTCCGCAATCTCGTCATTACCCTCCTTCTAATTCTTCTCCTCAACCACCATATGCTTCTCCTTCTCCAAACGAGCCAAATCCTCCCCTAATAGGTCATCATTCTCATCAATGAAGTTATTATCTCTTAATTCCTTAAGCATTTCCTCTATTGATCTCTCATCTTCCACACCATCTTCCTCTTGTAGATCCCACTCAAATTCCTTAGCTAACTTCTCCCAATCATTGGGGGTCGAAGTCCTAGTCAACGGAGATTTCTTCTCAGTAATTGCCGTTGGACCATCACTATCTCCGCTACCGCCAACACCGGAGAGAAAATCTGTCTCACCTTCTAGTGGAATTCGTGGGTTACTAGACCCTGAAGCAGTGCCCTTAACTATGGGGAGTGAAGCCACATCAACAGTTTGCCTTTTTCCAGAGTAGAGTGTTGGGGATAGATTTTACCGTCGTTCTCACTTCCTTTGTTGCTTTCTCTTGATGGCCGTGAGCTTCGATGGTGTCCCTCTTCTGGTAATTATCTTTGATGTCTTCCCAATGGGAGAGAGGGGTGATGACTACTCAGACCAGATGGTCTCCTAACTTGGTGAGCAGAGGATTGTCGAGATCTCCAAGACCTTGTAGAGGTAGATCCTCCTTGACCCCTTCTTCGATCATCAAGAGCAAAGTGATGAGAAGCCTCTTGGTTCCTGAGAGCTGGAGCAGAAGGAATACCCTAGGTCTCCTCCCCAAGGAATAAGTTTTTGCGTATAGATCTTCTCGTCGGGACCTGAGAAGAGTTTTGAGTACTAATAGCCAATGAGGAGCCTTCCTCTACCCTTTGGCGAATTTTATCCCTAGGGGATGACGATTTGTTTCTCTGTCTTTGTTTCCTAAGCTCTTCCCTCTAAGCTATTGCCATTCTCTCCCTTCTGTTAAGCCTTCGTGCTCTTCAGTTAGCTCCGGGCATGAGTTTTCATCGTGTGAGATCATGTGGCAAGTGAATCAAAACCGAAACAACTTCTCATACTTTAAAGAGACAGGAAAGGTGGCGAAAGAGAACTACGCTTTCCTCTGAAACTTTGAGGGTATGGTCACATCCATCGTGACTTGCATCCTTGCCCGGTCTGCATCCACAATCTCCACATGGCCTAGAGATTCCCCGAGTTTAAAAAAGGAGTCCGATTTCCAGAGGTGAGTGGGTAGACCTTCCACCTGGATCAAGAAAGTAACAGAAGACGGGTAGTCATCACTCATTGAGGGTTCCCATCTCTCCAAAGCAAATGTCATTGAGGACCTTCTGCATAGCCTCCTCGTAGTCGAAGTCAAGCTGGAACCGACCATTACGAAGGTTTCTGCCAGTTACATGACCTTCAACATCCCATATACTAGCCTTAGGCATTTGGTCAGGAGGGCTTCGATACTTCTTCTTTTATAGAAGACTCTTCCTATTATGGAGAACTTGAACTTCTCAATGAGATATGAGAAGTCAAAATCAGGAATAAGGACTGGAGCATCATCCTCTTCCCTTAGCAGACGTTGTGGACTCAACCTCCACCAGCTGGAAATGTGGCTTGTGCCATTGATGAGTAAAGAACATTAGAAACAAAAAATGAACAGTTTTATAAAAAAAAGTACTCCCTCCATATCAAATTAGATGATGTTTTAGAGAAAAAAATTTGTATCAAATTAATTGATGTTTTCAAGTTTCTATGTAAAAATTTAATGTTATTTGATGTGTGTGATCATTTGTATTATGAAGTGAAATTTTTTATTAGTTGTATTAGTTTTAATAATGTTGTTTTTTATTTAAAAGATGAAGATTGAATAAAAGTTAAGATTTCTCAATTTGAGTGTTAAATCTTTAAACATTGACTAATACGAAAGAGAGGAGTATTCATTTCACAATATGGTCAAATTGTTTCTATTAATTTAAAATTATTTTGGGGTCAATTAAATTAGATTAAACCTTGGCAGTTTTTACTACTAAATTATATTCCTTAGCACTTACCTTATGATTTGGGATTTTTTAATTTTGGTGAATTTTTAATTGCGTCTGTAACAATCGCTTTGGTCGATTTATCTTTTTATTTTTTTAATAACCTCTTCTTCATCAGATTCGGGGAAGAAAGAAAGAAAACAATCGACAAGTTGAAGCAGAGCATCATCTCTCTTTAGTCTTCAGCTTCAATTGCCTTTGTGGGTTTCTCTTTTCTCAGCGACCCGTTGCTACAGGCAAAGTAAAGTTTCAACCTTTTTTCTTTTTGGGTTTCTTCAGTTTAAGCTCCTTCGAACTTGGACGAAATCATCTATGCTAAAAATTTTGTTCTTTTGATTCAAGTCTTTTGATTTTGGAATTGGTTTCTGTCGCAAATACTCAAACTTTACGAGTTGCTTCTGAAATTTTATCTTTGATTGAATATTAAATTACGAGTCTTGATGTTTTGATGATTCTCTAGTTAGAGATGTTCAGTTCATTAGTTGGATTTGTTATGGATGTATCTGTGAGAATATGTTCAGAAGCTTCTAGTTTTGGTGGATGATCAAAAGGATGTAACACATTCGATTTCAGAATGCTTCCATTGTAACATTCATGTTAGTAGTAGAGATTTGGTCTGAGATTTTTGTATAAACGAACCTGATGCGTTATTGTTTGCTTGATGCCTCTGTTTTGTGTAATTTTTGGTTAGATCAATTTTAGTATGCCATTTGAGTATGCGTTGAAGATGTGGCTGGTGGTTTCCTGATTCTCTTGTATGTGAATAGCCTTTTTCAATCTAAATGGGTTTTCTGTTGCGCACTAGGTTGCCATCTCGGGTGTTGTACCAAGTATAAGATACTGTTGAGCTGTTAGTCAGCAGAAGAGAAGCGGAGTAGGAGTTAAAACTGTGATGCTGAATGTTTGGACCAACAGGTGGGCTGGGGATGAATCCCTCAATGGATGATATGAACTTAATCCAGCAGGCACAAAGGCATCAGCTTGTCGTAAGCAATCTTGGGGAAGAGATTGATCTGGAAATTGGACCTGGAGAGGATGATGCTGCTTTTGCTAACAATTCATTGATCGGTGGGCCTCCACGGGAGACTTCCACCGGGGAACATGATGAGACAAAGCATATGGTTTTGGTATCTGATATGCCCAATGAGGATCAGGATATGTCAAAGGGGCCGCCGGCAAAGAGAAAGAAAAAGGTTGTTAAACGGTGGAGAGAGGAATGGGCTGACACCTACAAGTGGGCTTATGTCGATATGAAAGATGGAACAGCTAGGATATTCTGTTCTATTTGCAGAGAATATGGTCGAAAACACAGAAGAAATCCTTACGGAAATGAAGGAAGTAGAAACATGCAGATGAGTGCTCTAGAAGAACACAACAATAGTTTGCTACATAAAGAGGCTCTGCGTCTCCAAACGGCTTCCAAAGATAAGATTGTTGTTGACAAGCCCATCTATGTGAAGAGTAAGTTATTTACACTGGTTAAATTGTTCGATCTCCGTTTCTGTGTAGTTAGTTTGTCAACTCCTTGTTTCCCTCTAACCAACTTGCATTTACTTTGGATATATTCGAACTTTCTCGTTTCTGCTTCTGTAAATGGGTTTGTTTTCTAGTTTTAGCAAATTTTCCAGTTTATATTGATGAAATTAAGCCACTCTTAATAGGATATGTTTTACGAACAGATGTTAATTCGCAGTTAGTTTCACGGATGAGTAGTAAGTTCTAAGTTTTTTTTGTTAATCTCAAGTTGTAAATTCTTTGGCGTTTCTGTTTTTTCCCCAAGGTTTTGAAGTTTAAATTTTGTGATCAGGAGAGACATTGACTGCTCCGTTTTTATCTAGCATTGGTGTTTCTCTGGTGTAGTATTGGTTTTTGTAAAATGAAACAAGGTTGGCTTTGGCTCCTTGGGGCTTCGTTTTGGTCTTGCTCTCTATTTGATGCCTATTTCTCTGTATAACATGGTTACTGTTTTTTTCCGGTAATTGTTTTGTTAACTGTTTGTACCTTTTCCTCTCAATGAAGCTCTTATGTCGAAGAGTGCTGGTTCAATTGTTGAAGGTGCCCTGAAACGAGATCCTAATGAGATTGAATTTATTCAGTCTGTACAAGAATGTGTGCATGCTCTAGAGCGTGTAATTGCCAAAAATTCTCAGTAAGTTACGATATGCTAATCATCTTTGTGAAATAGTTTTTAGCAAACTGCGTCCAACTTATACAGGTTGCATTCTGATCATTTCAGTTATGTCAACATTATGGAGCGGCTATTAGAACCTGAACGTATGATAATATTCCGAGTTCCATGGGTTGATGACCATGGTGAAACACATGTCAACCGCGGCTTTAGAGTTCAGTTCAATCAAGCACTGGGCCCATGTAGAGGAGGTATCCGGTTTCATCCATCGATGAACTTAAGCATCACAAAATTTCTTGGCTTTCAGCAGGTACTATGGCTTCCATCAATTAGATTATGTTACTTTTCCTCTGATTTCTCTTTTTTCCCCCTTATTCCGCTTATTTCTTTATTTTTCTAGTGACCATCTTAACTTCCCATTTGCATATATCGAAATTGTAATTTGTTTGTGATCCGTTGCAGACATTGAAAAATGCGCTGTCACCATATAAACTGGGAGGGGCTTCTGGTGGAAGTGACTTTGATCCTAAAGGAAGAAGTGACAATGAGGTGACATCTTTGCCTGTTGCATTTTCTTCCCTGCTAGTGATCTTTTCTATAGATGTTTTAAAATATTGTTTTGCAATATTCACAGATTATGAGATTTTGCCAAAGTTTCATGAATGAGATGTACAGATATATGGGTCCTGACAAAGTAAGTAGAAAGTTTATACCCTGTAGAAAGTATAGCCTCTCCACAACGATGTTCTAATCTAGTATGTACTGTAGGACCTTCCGTCAGAGGAGGTTGGTGTTGGTACTCGGGAAATGGGATATCTTTTTGGACAATACAGACGACTTGTTGGTCAATTTCAGGTACTGAAAATCTGTTGACGCTGAGGCTCCTTCTTGATACGGATTATTTGTGCTTTTTTTCTCGCAACAAAATGACAGTCAAACGTTTCGACTTGGTTTTTTCCTAATAAGTCATTCCTCACCAAGTTGAGTTATTTTTCTTTGCCTGTAATTGTAGAGGGAGGGAAGAATATGTCCCTACAAATAATTGTATTTGTATTCTCACCTTTTCTTCTGATATTGGCGTCGTCTGTACTATTCCAATAGTCATTTGTTTGCATGAGTTTTTGCTATCTGGAGACAATAAAGAGTTTTGGCTGTTTTATCTTTGTGTCAATTACTTATGCAGGGAAGTTTTACAGGACCTCGGATATATTGGGCTGCTTCTAGCCTCAGAACTGAAGCTAGTGGCTATGGCGTGGTAAGGATTATTTAGATCTTTTGTTTAGTATGAAGAACAATATTCTCATGTGATTACTCATTAATATCCATTTGTATTCCTTCAGGTGTACTTTGCACGACTTATACTTGCAGATATGAATAAAGAAATTAAGGGACTAAGGTTTCTTTCTTGATCATCTTGTTATGTTCTCTTACCATTTTTTTTTTGTTTTATGGATCTTATAGTTTATCTAATCAGCAAGATACTTTTACTCTCTTTTCCCTTTCCGACACTGTAGTTATTAATTTTTCTGTCAATTCTAAAAAGTCGTACAAAAACTGAATCTTTGGCTTCTGATATAGCACCGAACCTATGTGACTCATCTTCAATTCTGCGACTCTTGTATTATAAATCATATACCCTTCTGAACTTTATTTCAGATGTGTTGTGAGTGGTTGCGGGAAGATCGCAATGCATGTTGTGGAGAAGCTAATTGCTTGTGGGGCCCATCCAGTTACGGTTTCAGGTGATTCACTCACCTTTAGCTCCAAGGATAGTTCGAAATTTCATATCGGATGACACCTTTTTTGTTGGGATAGTAATAAGAATAGTTATTCTATATATTTTGATCAATTTAGAAGGAAGAAAGCGAACTGTGTAGCTTTTCTGCCTTTTTGCTGTTTTCAGCATCTCATTGTTCTATAAGGTGACTCTTAGTTGAGCTAAGAGTCGCTACTCGATAGAAGGCCTGGTTTGCTAAATGAACAGTTAGGCGTGGCTTATATGTATTGTTATCTTTTTAAGGCCAGACCTTAGAGGTCTCAAATTTGAACCCCTTATTGCCAATGGACCGTGGATCTGAAGTAGATAGGCCAATTTAAGGCATTTGTTCAACTGTCTGTGAAGTACTGTGCTGCTCAAGTATTAAGATCCTCTGATTGGGGCGAAGGAAAAATGCAGCAGATTTATGTCGCTGATGCATACTTTTTGCAGATTCAAAGGGATATTTGGTGGATGATGACGGATTTGATTATATGAAACTTGCATTCTTGAGAGATATAAAATCTCAACAAAGAAGTCTGAGGTATTTATTTTTTTCCACAATATTATGTTATGGTATTTGTCGATTGGCTAAAATTTATATAGATCTCAACTGTATACACATTTGATATGCAGAGACTATTCCAAGACCTATGCAAGGGCGAAATACTTTGATGAACTAAAGCCGTGGAATGAACGATGCGATGTGGCATTTCCATGTGCTTCTCAGAATGAAGTTGATCAAGCAGATGCAATTAATCTGGTCAATGCAGGCTGTCGCTTACTGGTAGAAGGTAGAGATTTCTTATATTTGGGCAAATACTCGGAGCTTCTCGTTTTGCTTTTGCGTTTAAATGTTTTACATCTTGTAAGTAGTATGGACGTCTTTATTCTGCAGGTTCGAACATGCCGTGTACAGCTGAAGCAGTTGATGTTTTCAGAAAGGCGAACGTTCTGATTGCTCCTGCCATTGCTGCTGGAGCTGGAGGAGTGAGTTCTTTTTTAACTCATCATACATCAACGTTACAACCTAATCTATCCTCCATTAGTCTCTCCCATCATTAAATTAATGCATTAGGCATTGGAGAGAGCTTCTCTCCCATTGTTTTCTTTTCGTTTGTTCTGTATATGCTGACTATGCATCTAGACACATAAAGTTCTTAAGATTATCTAAATGATGATAGCGGAGTTGTATCATTTCTTGAAGGTTGCTGCCGGAGAAATTGAAGAGCTCCGTGAATCTAATTCAATGCTATGGTCAGCAGAAGATTTTGAGTCTAAATTACAGGTAAACATCTCCTGCATTCCCTTTCAAAATTCATTGTCTTCACCTGTAGTAATTGCCTATTAAGATAATTACTCTGGTATTTACAGGAAGCACTGAAGCAAACTTATGAGAAAGCTCTTAAAGCAGCTAATGATTTCGGTTATCAGAAAGAAAGCCCCGAGTAAGTTTTCCTCCTCATCATAAACCGACAAGCCACTTTACTGTGTTGGTCTAAGCTGCTCTATACTACTGTGTGAATCCGGAAACTAAACAAATGGTTCCCATGACAGGGCACTTCTTCACGGAGCGACGATTGCAGCATTTTTGAACATAGCCCAAGCTATGACGGACCAAGGTTGTGTCTAACATCGAAGAGTCTCGGAAGGGTTTCTATCTTAGAACCTAATGAAGAAGGCATATTGGATTTCTCTGTAACATATTAGATGCAACCACTTATGTCATTATTTAGAAATTACAAACTTTGATAGCATTGATATTTATCAGCTACTATATAGTGAACACAGCAGCTTTCGATTGCTTTTATGTTCTCTGACTTCAAAAGTAAAGAATTAAACTGATTTTCTTTTGAAATTGACTGAGAGATGTGCTTTGTGCTGAGATCCTAAACAAAAAAAAGTTACATAATCAGTGGCAGTCTCTCGCAAAGACAGACTTAAGATCAAAACAAATGGTAACACTCTTGAGCAGATCAAAGGTGGAAAACTGAGGATATGGAGATTGAATGCTGCTTAATGTAAGATCAGTCCCTTGCATTCTAATCTCTATCCAGAAACGAGTTTCCGTAATCACTATATAAGGGTTCCTAGCTTCAGGTTCAGGCCTTTGAATCAGACTTCTCTGCTAAATAGTGCTCAAGCATGTCTTCTTCATCATCTGTATCAAATAAACAAATAAGTTGAGAAACATTGCTTGTTTACGGGATAGTGGCGTGTGAACCAAACAAAATGACAATTTTACCTTCGAAGTCTTCGTCTTCAAAGTCAATGTCTTCATCATCTTCATCCTCAGATTCTTTATCAGCAGTGACCACCGCTCCTCTCTGAACAAGGCACACGACTGAAGTTAACAACAAGATTTTGATAATGAGTCTTTGTGTTAGTTAATTGGAATGAGAAATACCGCTCTGCCACTTTCGAACCACTGTCTTCCAGTAAGCTTCTTCTCCTTTGGTGCAGTAAGAGCAGAGTCCGGCATCAGCCTTTGGAAAGTTTATTCACGTCCACAGATAAAAATTAATAACTCAACCAGTCATTAACAATTCCCATTCATTGGTGTATCAGAGAGCAAGGGAATTTGCAGGAAAAATTACTCACTTGGCTCGTTCAAGTGCAAGCTCTGCCTCAAATCTCTCTCTCCATGCTAAAAATGTCTCAAGCGTAACAGGTTCTCCATGAGGAACAATTATCTGTATCAAGAAATTTAGACAGGAAGAGAACAAAAAGGAAGTAAGCATAGCTCATGAAAATAGCTATGAACAAAATGGACGCGTATATAATAGAAGAAAAACTCGAGGTGATTTACAGTTTAGGCATCCTAAATACTGAGCAGACAACAATACCTCATCCTCTTTGGCGGCTTCTTCCTCGTCATAATCAGCTCCATCATCTTTCCCATAGTGTTCAGACAACCAGTCCTTTGCTGATGAGACCAACGTATAAATCATGGCCATACCAAGATTTTCAGTTGCCTGTGGAAAATGATATCACGATTCACGCAGTTCTTTGATAACCCACTCATCCAAAACCGAACGGAACAATTTTGTATTTTGCAAAAGCATATAAAAATTATAACAAGCTAGAAAGCGGAAAGAGATGTACCTCTTGTTCAAGCTTCTCTTTTAAGGTGGTGAGGTCACTAACATGGATTCCTCGAATACTGGAAAAGTAATCTACCCACATGAGTGTCATCACCATAAAATCTCAATAAAAAGTGGTTCGACTAAAAGTTAATTACCTCTTCACGTCCAAAAGTGGAACCTCGTCCGGATAATTTTCTGTGTGGGAGAAAACCAATCCAAGCTGAACTGCAAGACAAATTGAGAGTTCTAAGGCTAAGAAAGTAGAGGAAAGAGGCATAATTGATATAAACAAGAGATCTTCTCAAAGAGTAGTAAGTAACCTGGTGGGATTGATGATTCCTCTAGATCATCATCCTATTGAGACACAAGAAGATGAAAGGACAGGATCAGAAAAATAGCAAATTGGTTTAACAGAAGATATATCAGAAGACATAGATACATTTTGGTACAACATAACCTTTTCACAAGAATCACATACAGCTTGTCAAAAAAAAATCCAAAAGAAGCTGATAGAGGAAATCGAAAGGAACTAAGTGTGACTAAGTGATCACCGGTACGACTAAACAAAGGATCTTTGAATCATCAACTTGAAAATTGTTGCAGAAAGTTAACAACTAATGAATGTTAAATCTAATACCTGAGGAGTCACTGTAATTTGAAAGCATCGGTTTGAAGTATTGAGCCCACTCTCACTCGAATGAATCTCTGTAAATATAATTCAATGCTTCTCACTCAGCTCAAAGATGAAACATACGAAAGAAAGTAAAATCATCAGTAGAAATAGATATACCTTTAAAGTCATCAGCAAGTATAGATTCAAGAGCTTCAATCTCCATATCCTGTTCTTGCTTATACTCTACAACAAAGAAAAAACACAGAACACAATGAGAAACCCACAACAAAATTCTCAAAATCGAAATCAATCGGAATCTAATTGCTCTGCCATGGATTCGAAGATAAGATTCGATGTTAAACACAGAAAATTATGAAACTTTTGGGGAAGGGTTTGATTGATCGATCGAACTCACCCGTCATGGTGACCAAAGTTGAAACCTTTTTTTGATTGTGGGAAGCTTTGAGATTGTCTGAATATCGAACGAACTTCACAGTGAGTTTCCTCTCTTCGTGGCCAAAGAGCGAGATGACCTAAAGGAAGAGAACTTTGAGACCCCAAAACGTTGTCGTTTACGAGACTCGTGAAACGAAAAAAAACTGGTTTATTCGGTTCGGTTCCTTCGGTTTGAAAAATGATAGCTGAATTCAGATTCGGTTCGGTTAGTTTGCCATTTGGTTAGGCTTCAATTGAATTAGTAGTTTGAATTTTTTTTTCCGCCATTAGTATTTTGAATTTTTCTTTTTAAAAATTTTCGATATTTTGAATATTTTGCGTATTTTAAAATATTTTAATTATTTTGGAATTATTTTCAGGTATTCTTGGTTGATTTTTTGAAATAATAACTACTAGTGTTATGCCCGGTGCTATGCACCGGGAAATATGATTAACCCTAACATGTTGGTGGTTTTAGATTAGTTAACAAAATTACGATTCTTTTATATTATAAAAAAATGAATCCACTTAAAAATATCGATTCAAACTTAAAAAGTTAGAACACCTTGAATATCACGAAAAAATTGTGATAAATAGTAACCTTTAATAGCTGACAATTGTTTTTAAAAAATAAATCTAAAATTTAGCTTTATATATAGTAGATAATCTGAGTTGAACTCATATTGTAGATGTATATTATCTTTATAACCTTATCCTAAATTTTGGAAGATATGGTTTTTTCTCTAAATGAATTAGATGCAGCATTTTTGTATTCAAAATTTTGTTCTATTTTTCTTAGAGTAATGTTAATGAACCAAACAAAAGGAGAAGATAATAGTTTACGGTTAATTTATTACTTTACTCGAACAATAACTTTTTACATGAAAATGAAATTAGAACTTTTTACATTGCAATTGCTGCCAATCTAATTAATTTAATATAAGATTTTCTTTAAAATTTAATGGGCATATGTTTAAGAAAATATATACAACTCGTTGCCTTGCATCTCTTAGATAAAATTTTCTTCCCCACCTCTTCAACAAATAAAACCATTAGAATCACCTTTCATTAAATGGGATCATTTACTGGTCTCAACATCATCCTTTCTATGTATATACCTAGTCCACTAATGTGACGAACCATTAACAAAAATCTCAAACCTGAAAAAAAAGAAAGCAACAAAAACAATTTATTTTTTTTGTAGATTAAAAATAGATTACAATATTTTTTACCCAAAAAAGAGAGAACGATGCAAACGCAAATTTCCAATCCTACCATGAGTCTTGTTTTTTTATTGTCCAAATTTTCTGTATGAGTTTGTAAACTCTGATTACAAATCCTTTATTTAATAAGAATCATCTTAGACGGAAAAAAAAAGAGAGAGCGATGCACTCATATCATTTGGAAGTTTGTCACATGAAGTCATTTGGTTTGAGGCCTTTGTTTCAACATTGAAGAATTGCTTATATATATCATTTTAGTGGACACACTCTAATCATACGGGTAGCCTATATGATGGTAGATTACTAAATTGACTTATCATATTCTGCAATTTAGGAAAAATATTTTTCATCATTGAGTTGTTTATAAATAGGCAGAGTTAATTCATAATACTAATATTTTAATAGCAAAACTAACCTTTTTATCAGTTTTAAGATCGATTGAGTTGAATAATGGAGATAATTTCAGAGACTTGAAACTCTGAAAAAGACTTCAATCTCCCTCCATATTTTTTTCACATTCTCCAAACCTCTTAAAAAGAAAGATTTTAAGGTGATCAAAAGTATAAAGACTATATTGCAAAGAAGAAGAAGAAATACAAAAGAAAAGAGGTGAATATGACTGAAAAAAAATAAAAGAAAAGAGGTGAATTCCAAAAATCAAAACAAATAGGAAGACAGTTTATAGAATCCTTTTTCGAAAGTAATGATAGATGAAAACAAAATTGCAACTCTTCTGTGAATATTTTATATTTATAGAAGAGGATAGACGACGGTGATTTGAAGGGAGTGAGTTGTTGAGAGTGTGAGGTTATCTAGGGATTGTGGAACACAGAATAAAATAGAGATAGTTGAAATTTTTTTATTCTAGTTTATACGTATAAAAGAAATAGAAAAAAATATGAATAATTGTAGTTGTGACATCATCCGTTAAAAAGATGACGTGTCGAAAGGAGAATAAGGAAGTTATTATTAAAGTGACTTTTGATTTAGTACTATTAGATTCGAACATTTCAGAAATGCGATTCAGTTTTCTCTCGGTTTATCGGTTTGATTTTTTCGATCCGGTTAATATGCCCACAAAACCGAAGAAAAAGAAAGGCCTCTCTCTCTCTCTCTCTCTCTCTCTCTTTGCTTCTCCTCTCCGATGATCTTCTTCTTCCATCTTCTCCTCTGATTCGCCGGAGAAAAACCCTTCTTTTAGAATCCAAAAGCTTTCGTATGCCATTGTTTAATAAGTAGAAATGCAATACGGAAGAAGCCATTGATTAAATCTGAATTTCTCTCCAAGACGTCGAGATTCAGAGACAGGACAGAGGATTTCAAGGATGCGATTCGAAAATCCGCTTTCTCAAATGGCTATAGCGAGGTGTTCATGTCTCTTTCTCATCTCAAATCTCGTACGGTCGGAAACTATATCTCTCGATCTTCGATCATTCCATAGGGTTTTCAAGGTTTTTGTTTTATAGATCGTTTTACATTCAGCTGATTCGTTTGAAGTATGTTTCAGTCTAGAGTGGTATCAACAATGGCGTCTTTCATTATACATAAGCAAAAGGAGAGATCGCTTTTCACTAAAGCTACTTTCAAAACGGTAACCTTTTTGTTGTTTCACTATTTGGAGTTTTGCATTATTGAATGGTTCTTGTGTGGTTGATTTTAGCTAGAAAGTATCAAGGAGTTGGATCATTTTATGTTGAAGCATCGATATTCACCGGACTACAGAACATTGAAAAGGATAGCATTGAACAAGAAGTAAGTGATCTGAAGTTGTAGCGATAAATCTAGACTTGATGGAACTATGGATTTGTAAGTTAAGTAGCATCTCACATTGAGAAAATTCAGGAAGTTGAATGTCTATTACCTTAGAAGATAGTAGGAGCTCTGATATTTACATTCTTATATCGCATGTGTTGTTTTGATCGAGAAACTATGTCTATTTGTGTGTTGTGTGACTGAATATCATTAAACTCTTTCTTGTAGATTACTGCTTTTATTAAAGGTTGCAAAGAACAGATCGATATACCCAAAAACAGCGTTAGAAATGAAGAAGCAAACTCTACATGATGGTTTGGTCTCGCAGCGAATAACTTCAATGCTGATACTATAGCACACAAACATGGAGTGGTATGATGATATGTATCAATGTAGTAAGCTAACTTTCGGGTTTTTTTTCTCTTTTCATTCAAAGTATTAGATGTGTTGACGTAATGAGTAAGTTTTATGTCTGCAGGTTTTGATTCTGAGCGAGAAACTTCATTCAGTCACTATGCAGTTTGACAAGCTTAGAGCTGCTCGTTTCCAAGATATTATTATCAGAGATATGCCGAGAAGAAAACCTAAGAGGATTGAAAAGGAAGCTAGTCCAGTTAACGCAACTCTGGAAAGTCTAGAGTCCATAGAACCAGATGAAATTCAAGCCCAGCCTCGTAGAATACATCAGCAACTTCTAGATGATGAAACTCAACCCCTTCAGGTAACAGGATAACTCTACACGGTCTTTTAAATACTTATGTGAGTTTTGCACACTATGCTAAATCTTGAATTTTGTAAATTTTTGCAGGTAGAGCTAAGTAATCTCTTAGATGGTGCTAGGCAGACAGAGACTAAGATGGTGGAGATGTCCGCACTGAACCACTTGATGGCAACTCATGTTCTGCAACAAGCCCAACAGATAGAATTTCTATATGACCAGGTCAGGAACTATAACTCCTTTCATGCTCTCACGTCAACGCACTTATTTTATATACTCAATACTTCCTCTTGAGGTAATACGCTAGAGTAGGTATAGAGATGGGAAAGAAACTTTGTATTGGTTCAATTTGAATTGCTCTCAAATTTAGCGTTAGGAGATGGAACTGTTACTGTTTTCAGCTATGCTTAGTTGCTAAATCTGAATTGCTTTCAAGCTTATCGGGATTCGGGGACTCATACGTCTTATGACTGACTGACTTCAGACTTATATTTAATCAGTTCCAAGATTTGGTGGTTCTCTGTTTGAGCGTCTATATCTGCCTTGTGGCCTTTTGCGTACTGAGCTTTAACACTAAAAACGCAGGCGGTAGAAGAGAACGTGGAGCTTGGAAACAAAGAGCTTTCGCAAGCAATCAAACGTTACAGCAGCAGCAGAACCTTTCTCTCCTTGTTTATGGTCATCCTTACTTTGTCAGTGTTGTTCTTGGATTGTTATAGACTTATAGTTAAGAGACCAACAACTTCGTTTAGAGAATGATGAAAATGGGTTTGACCTTTTAAGGAAATAAACTTTGGTAGAGAGATTCTGATGGAACTCACCATCATTGTTACTAAATCTGACACCTTTTGACTTTGAGATTGACATGTCTAAATATAAAACTCGAGAGTTCTGTCCTCGTGGCCAGAGAAGTGAGGTAGCGAGAGAGACCTAAAGGAATGGACAAAAGCTTCCTTAAACGGCGTCGTTCACCTCGTGCCCAGTTTGTCTCTCGCTTTGGATGAGCCTTTTACCTCCTCTCTCTCTCGTCTCTCTCTCTCTCTCTCTCTCTTCGAAAAAGCCCTTTCTCTCTCTCTCTCTCTCTCTCTCTCTCTCCTCTCGTCTCTCTCTCTCTCTGTAACCCTTTTCCTCCATTCTTCTCCAAACCGCCGAAGCAAAAACCCCAAGGAAAATGCGGTCTACATAGAGAAGAAACCTCAAAGTGCCTTCTGGATCTCTGGTTCTTAGGTTCTCCTTTCTCTTCCTAGATCTCTCTCTCTCTCTCTGTCTCTGTCTCTCTATCTCTATCTCTATCTCTCTCTCTAGCTTAGCCATTGTTTTTGAAGTTACTTGCTTGTGGTTGCATGTTGAGGGTCTTTAAGCTTTTCCACTGATTCTTGTTGGTTGCAGGATTCAAGAGAGACAGGACCAACAAGCTTTTGTCTTTTGAAGAAAAGAGGAACTTCTTTTGAGATTTTCAAATCATAAAGTTTTGATTTTTTTAGGGTCAGTGCCAAAAGTTTCTCTTGTGTGTCTCTCTCTCTCTTTCTTCTGGTCTGTGTTCTTTTTGGGTTTTTTGGTATGATGGAGAGTAATGATGACCAAAACTTGAAGGCGATTCATGAGTCAGTAGGTAGATTGGTTTGGGTTCGCCGTCGTAACGGTTCTTGGTGGCCTGGTCAGACTTTGGTTCATGACCAAGTTCCTCAAAACTCACTGGTTTCTCCCAAACTCGGCACTCCCATTAAGCTTCTAGGTCGTGACGATGTTAGTGTGTGAGTCTACTCTTTTTACTTCTCTTTGATGCTCTTTTTTCGATATCAAGAATCAGTTGGATTTGTGGTTTAAAGTTTCCTTCTTTATGCCCTCTTCAGGGATTGGTATGTTCTTGAAAAGTCCAAGATGGTGAAGCCGTTTCGTTGTGGAGAGTATGATGCTTGCATTGAGAAGGCAAAGGCTGCTGCTGCTGCAGGGAGCTCTAGTAATAAGAAGACTGTCAAGTGTACTCTCCGAGAAGATGCCATTAACAGTGCCCTCGAGATTGAGAGTGCACATCTTGCAAAAGAAGTTCATCCAGACGATAATCTGTGTAGCTCAACTGGCAAAGAAGAGGCGGATTCAGACTTCGCTGATGCAGGAGAGGCTGAAAATGGATTGGATTCAGCTCCAGAGCTATTGCAATCTAGTATGTCTTCCCGAGAAATGAATAACGTTGAGGCTTCGAATGTGCAGCCGAAGAGAAGAAGAACACCAAATGACTGCGAAGACGATGGGACTGAAGGAATCAAGAGAATGAGAGGGCTTGAGGATATTGGAAAAGAACATGTTGGTGCTATTGTTGAGAATAGGCAAGAAATGGGTTTGATCTGCGATGTAAAACTCAGTGATTCGGTGTCAAATGGAAATGTACTTGCCAATGGGAAGAAGATTAGCTCCCCGTTGTCACTGAAAAGAAACAGGTCACAAGTCATATATGTTAACGAGTGCACGAAAAGGAAAAACCGACGCCGGCAGTTGACTAAGGTGTTAGAGAGTACAGCTATGGTGTGTGTCCCTGTTACGTGTGATCAGCTTGTCCCTTCTGACTGTCCAGGTATTTATGACAGCAAAGTAACGGGAATGGAGCCTGTCGAATCCATGAAAAGTGTATCTGTTGTGATCAACAATAACTCAGACAGCACTGGGATTTCATGCGAGGATGCTTCTGAAAATGTTGTCGAAGCCTCTCATAAAAACAAGGCAAAAGACAGTGAAATTTCCAGCATATCACTTTCGATGCAGGATGATTCTTCTGGCCAATTATATGATGTTCCACTAACTGGAGAAGAGAAACACTTTGCAGGTATAAATGGTTACACCTCGTTTTTTATGTTTGTGTTATTACAGATTTCAGTTGCTCTGGTTGCAAGAACCTGCTTGTGTCCACTTTTTTGAAGTAAAGAAACAAGATTGAGAATATCTTCAAGTTGATCTTGTCACATGATAGATTAAAGAGCTTATATGACTACTGTCTAGAGAAATGTGGCCGAAACTAAGTATTGTTGGTGTTTCCGTAAGTTTGACTTGTTTGTAGCTAAAATCTAAGCGTCTTAACTTGTCTGCTACTATCGTAGTATCGTTTATTCTCCACCTTCTGTATCCAAAGCTTTAACTCTTCGAATCTGTTTTTTTGCGGTTTTCTTATATGGCTAAATTGTTTGCCTTTGCGTTTGTTTGTGAACAATGTCATTTATGCTGCTGAACTCCCATTTTGTTTTAGGTTTTTCGGCAGCTTGCACAACTTCGTCATTTGGGAGAGCTCTTGGTTCTGGATTGACAAGGCGGCGTGGTCGTAGTAGTCAGGATGTGTTTGTTAAGAAAGAGGTAAACAATGGATCTGCTTATACAGGTCCAACAGCTAAACAACTTGTCAGTTGTTATTTGAATGGGATTGAGAAGAGAACTTCTAAGTGGCAGCTTAAAGGAAAGAGGAACTCGAGGCAGATGAGTAAGAATCAAGAAGCCAGAAGAAATGTATATGAAAAAGAAGCTAATGAAAACAGTCATCTGCCTCTTCCTGTGCTATATGAGGTGAAGATTGAGGTTAAAGCCGACAATAATAAACCCCACAGTGTCCCGCTGGTTTCTCGAATGAGTGAATTGAATGGTAAAGCTATCGTTGGGCGTCCTTTAACTGTTGAAGTCTTGGAAGAAGGCTACTGCAACGGTATGGTAATGCCTCAAGTTGTTGTGAAGGCGAAGTCATTGTCGAAAAAGAAAGGAAAGAAGAGGAAATCACGTGGAGCTTTACGAAAGCCATTGAAGTCAAAGAAGAAATCGTCTTCTTTATTGAAAAAGACAAGGCGGCTTTCTACTCTAACGAGCCAGAACCAGAAGGTGACAGAAAGAAGCAAGAAGCAGACAACAGAAAAGGCGAAGGAAACGGTTGTAGCTTGTATACCGTTGAAAATAGTCTTCAGTAGGATAAATCAAGTGTTGAGAGGCTCAGCAAGACAAACGCAACACCGAGGATTAACCAAAACATGAGAAAGAGATGAAGAGACTTTTGGCTGGCTTTACGTTTTGTTTGTTTTGTTTTTCGCCTTCATCGATCTGCCCTTGGTTTTGAAGCATAAACTGAGATGAAAATATGCTGTTTTGAGTGCAAAGGCTGAGACTTTTGAGTTATGCAGAGAGAGAGCAAATGTAAATATAGCAGTAGTTAAACTTAAGTTTAGGTGGGAGAGAGAAGAGATTTGCTTGTTTGAAATTTGCTTGTGTCACTCAAGAGTTAACTCAAAATTGTTTGTTTTTTTTTGGTTTTTACTTTCTCTCATGTTCTTGTTGATAAAGAAGAAATTCTTTTTTTTTCTTTTCTTGCTCTGTGTTTGACCATCATTTTTCTTTTCCTACAAACATTTTGGCGGAAACTCTTAGAAAGATTAAAACTTTCTTTAGAGCATCTCCAAAAGAGTCTCTAAAACTTCAAAACTTCAAATTTGAAGTTTTGAGTAGTGAAATTTCATATTTGAAGTTTCACTTTTCAAAACTTCAAATTTGAAGTTTTGAGTAGTGAAACTTCATATCAAAACTTAAATTTGAAGTTTCATGTTTTTATTTGCATACTAGTCCCTACAATTGTATATCACCTAAATTATTTTTATTAACTTTTTGTTTATCTTTTCCGTTCCTATAAATTTTATTATCTCATTCGCATTTCNTAAATAGTTTTACGAAGTAATTTGTTATATTATTTAAAATTTTATTTATATTTCTCATTTTTCTTATTTTGTATAAAATATTATATTGTAGTGTAATAATTTAATAACTAATGG
>OVAN01004100.1:2430-26877 GCA_900406275.1 Anastatica hierochuntica
ATGTTTGGGGGGGGGGGGTTGGACGTTCTTCCATGGAGAAGAACAAGAACAAGTTATCGATGATTTTAGGATTTTTGGAAAGATGAAAGATGAGGAAGATGAGCGAAAAAGAGACTAAGTATTATGTAAACGATTTCTCTTATTGATCTTTAAGAGAATTGAATACAATAGTATGTGTTTCAAAGTCTCGGGGCCGGATCCTTGAATTAGGGTTCTTCCCCTTGTATTTATAACTTTTCAAGTTAGGGTTTCCATTTATCTTATGGATAACTCCTATATTCGAGCTTATCATACAAAAGGAATATTTGCCTAAATTTACTAAGACATTTGTCCTTATCTCTTGAGATCTTAGACTGACTTAGGGGATATCCGCCCTACCTCGCCTATGGTCTCGACTTGGCAATGGTGTCCTTGGCTATGGCATGGGTTATCACCTACAACTAGGAGGTTTATCTATGTCTCTTTGGTCTAGGCTATGACCGGACTCTAAGGAAATAAATTTATCCCCAACAATTTTGCTCAAAATAAAACATCGGATTTTAAAATGATGAAAATATTAGTTTTGATTTTTTTTTTTATTTATAAAAATCGATATTCTTTGGTTTTTTTTGTCAAAATGTTGAAAGTTTAGGTTTTAAAATGCTGAAAATAATAGTTTAGATTTTTTTAAACTAGTTTTTTTTGTCAAAATGTTCAAATTTTGGAATTTAGTATTGCAATTAATCGGTTATTCTAGTTAAAAAAGCGCATAGATTAAGACATCATTTATTTTTTTTATGTTTTAGTAATAGAAAAATAATAGTTTATTCTTGAAATTTAAATAGAAAAACATAAAAATGGTGTAAAGAAAAAAAGAAAAACTTTTCGCATTGAATATTAACCACAAGTTAATTTTTTTTACATAATATTTATATTGAATTTTGGGAAAAAAATTTGGGGGAGGGGGTTAGTGGGAGTTGGATTTCACAAAGTTGACTGATTTTAAAATTTCAAAGATTTGTTAAATTTGTAAAGAGTTTTGTTGAATTTGCAGAGAGTTTTGTGTATTAGAAAAGAGTTTTGTTAAATATAAACTTTAGGTTTTTATTAACTTTTCTAATACACAAAACTCTCTGCAAATTCAACAAAACTCTTTACAAATTTAATAAATCTTTAAAATTTTAAAATCAATCAACTTTTTGAAATCTAACTCCCACTAACCCCGAATGCCGATCTCCAATTCCAGGTGGGTCCTTCGTCTGCGACTGTTCCAAAGTCACGAGGGGGTGTGTCGAAGCAGAAGAGTTCTAAAGCAAAAGCTCCTAAGGCGCCTAAGGTTCCGAGAGTCCCTAAAGCACCCAAGGCGGCGAAGAGAACAACCCCACGGAAAGCAGCTAAGGCACTTGTGACTCCGAAAGCCACTAAGAAGCGTGCAGTGGTGCGTGGACAAGCCTACCCTCGCAAGAAGATTAGTCTCTCTCATCCATCTCCATCGGCTCAGATTTTACCTCGTACTGAGGATTCCTCTACTTTTCCTGTAGTTTCTTCTGTTAGGAAGTCGTTATCTTTTGATTCTTGTAAGGGTTCGGGGGTTTCCCAAAAACCATCCACCTTTTCTCAATGATTACAACAAGTTGGAACTGTCAGGGTTTCAGAAACTCCCTAACAGTTCGACGCCTTAGGGATTTGCGATTAAAGCTCTTCCCGGACATTATGTTTCTGATGGAGACTAAGAATCAAGATGAATTTATGTTTCAAGTATTCCAATGGATGAATTTATGTTTTTAAGGATTTGCGGTTAAAGCTCTTCCTGTGCCTCGTTGCCATTGGTTTCAGATGATTCTAATGCTATGCTAACGTCGATTCCCTCGGCTGATGAGGTAAAGCATGCTGCTTTTTCAATCCACGCGGATAAGGCTCCAGGGCCTGATGGTTTTTCAGCAGGGTTCTTTCATTCGTACTGGCTAGCTATAGGGCCAGACGTAACTCGTGAGGTGATTAAGTTTTTTGAGATGGGTACCTTTCAACGCGATATGAACTCCACTAATGTGACACTTATCCCTAAGATCCCGCATCCGCGGAAAGTATCAGATTTTCGTCCAATAGCTCTTTGTAGTGTATTCTACAAAATTATTGAGAAAATCTTATCGGCTCGTATGCGTTAAATCCTGCCGGACTTGATCTCTGAAAATCAATCGGCATTCGTCCCTGGACGGGCAATTTCGGATAATGTCCTCATTACTCATGAGCTCTTGCACTGCCTACGCTGATCCAAAGCTATGAAACGTGGTGCGATGGCTGTTAAGATTGACATGAGCAAGGCATATGATCGATAGAGTGGAATTTTTTAATCCGTGTTCTGGAGAAATTTGGTTCCATCCTGTATGGACTAATTGGATTATGGAATGTGTTACCACGGTCTCGTATTCCTTTCTGATCATTGGGTCACCTCAGGCTCGAGTGACTCCTACCAGGGGGCTGCGGCAAGGGGATCCTCTCTCCCCGTGTCTGTTCATTCTTTGTACCGAGATCCTTTCTGGTTTATGTCGTCGAGCGCAGGAGGATGGCAGTTTACCAGGCATCGAGGTGGCTCGGACTAGTCCTCCCATCAATCATCTCCTCTTTGCGGATGATACGATGTTTTTCTAAAAGTTTGATGCTTCCAGTGTGGCTGCTTTGAAGAACCTTATTCAAGGGTATGAGTTGGCCTCGGGTCAATCAATCAACCTCTCTAAATCTTCCATCACCTTTACGTCTAAGACGCTAGCTTCTCGGCGAGACATGGTGAAGAATCAGTGGGAAATATCTGGGTTTGCCGGAACATTTCGGTCAACGAAAACGTGATATCTTCGCCTCCATTGTTGATCGTATTCGGCAAAAGGCTCAGGGATGGTCTACCCGGTTTTTATCTTCAGCTGGAAAACAAGTTATGCTTAAGTCTGTTCTTTCGGCTATTCCTACTTATGCGATGTCCTGTTTCAAGCTACCATTATCCTTGTGTCGGCGCATTCAATCAGTGGGTATTGGTGGGATGATAAGCAGGATGTCCGTAAGACGTCTTGGATCTCTTGGGAGCGACTCTGCTTACCCAAGGTGGCTGGTGGATTAGGTTTTAACGATGTCGAGGCTTTTAATGATTCTTTACTAGCCAAGCTCTCTTGGCGTATACTCCAGAATCCCTCATCATTGGTTTCTCGTATCCTGTTGGGCAAGTATTGCCACTCTTCCTCCTTCATGGAGTCTTCACCTACGACCACCATGTCTCATGGGTGGCGGGGAATTATGATTGGCAAAGATATTCTGCGCCAAGGGTTGGAATGGGTAATTGGTGATGGTGCTGATGTGAGGGTCTGGGGTGATAGCTGGCTATCTACTTCGTCACCTATGGCAGTGATGGGCCCTCCGCCCTTGGAACTTCATGACCTTCGGGTCTCGGATTTACTATTCCCACAGTCTAGACAATGGAACTGGCAAGCCATCTCAGAAGTCCTACCTAACTATTTGTCGCTCATTTCAAACCTGGTTTTGGGCTCTACCTCTAGGCGGGACTCACTTGTCTGGTTATTTAACAAGAATGGGAAGTACTTCTGTAAGAGTGGCTACTCTCTGCTTACCTCGTGTGACCCGCCCTCTTCTATGATGCATTTCAATTGTCTGAAGAATGTGTGGCGTCTTCGTACCCTACCTAAGATCCAGACTTTTCTATGGAAGGCCATGTGTGACACATTACCCGTCCGCCATGGACTACACTTGCACGGAGTGATTGGGGATTCGTCTTGCCCTAGATGTGAGTTACCAGAAACTGTTGATCATGTTCTCTTACAATGTGATTTTGCCCAGAGCGTTTGGGATATGGTGCCTCTTCTAATGCCTACCTTTCTATCGTTGCCTACCATGGTTACCTTCTTACCTGCGATGAGGACCTCTAAGGCCTGACCACCATTAGGTTTGAATGTGGTAGATGTGTACCCATGGGTAATCTGGCACCTGTGGAAGGCAAGAAATCGTTTGATCTTCAGTTCAGAGGTTATTTCCCAAGATGAGCTTATTTCCATGGCTATTGCCCAGGCACGGGAATGGCAGGTTGTGTCACGCCTTAAGGCTAAGGTTAATGCTCCCCATGACCTTCCGGTGAGGACTGAGTTATCTCTTCCGCCTATGCCTGCGACTTTGAGTTCCAAGTGCTGGGTGAATGCATCTTGGGTTTCATCTACTAGGAAGTGTGGTATGGGTTGGCTGTTTCGGGCCCCGAATGATGCTTTGCATGGCAGGTTTATCTCCTCGAAGGAGGGTATACCTTCAGCTCTTGCAGCAGAGGCGTTTGCTCTTTGGACGGCGCTTGATCAAGCTCTTGTGTTGGGGATAACTGAGTTGATTTTGCTCTCAGATTCCCAAGGGTTGATCAATTTGATCAATAAGAAGGAGGATCATATTGATATTCTTGGTCTTCTAATGGATATTAGGAATTTAATTCCGCGTTTTGCATCGATTTCTTTTTCGTTTATCCCATGATCGACAAATGTTGTTGCTGATTCGCTGGCTCACCGAGCACTTTCTGCTCAGGATTCTTCGATTTGTGAAGTATAATGAAATTTGATTAATGACAAAAAAACTCCCACTAACCCCCATAATTTAAGTGTTGGATAAGACCCCCTCCCCTCCCTCTCTAAAATCCATGCATATCCTAAAGGTGTCGCGACGAATCGGTGTCGACCACAAATTTAATTTTTTAATACGTGCGAGTGATGTTGGCTATAAAGTATAAACCTAAAGTGGGCCTAAGTGCCTTTTAACAAAGGGTTGTTCGTTTGGTTGCCGCAGCTTTCTGCGGCTGTAGCAATCTCGTTTGATTGTTGTTCGTTTGGCAGACGCAGGAAGTTGACGCAGCCGCATAAAGTTGATGCAGACGCAAGTTTTGTTGTTTGTTTGGCAGAGGCAGGAAGTCGACGCAGTCGCAGAAAGACGCAAACGCAGTTTTTAGACGCAGACGTTACTTTTTTCTTCGTTCGCCGCGAAACGCGGCGTCTAGACGCAGCTGCAGATGCAGGAACCTGCGGCAACTAAACGAACAAACTTATTCAAATTATATTGCCGCAGCCGCAGACGCAGGAACCTGCGGCAACCAAACGAACAGCCCTAAATTAGCTGAATCAGAAGATGATGAATGAGTTTTTTCCCCTTTTTTGTTCAAAGATGAATGAGATTATCTTTCTTAAAAACATTGAAGAAAATTTTCTTCCCTTCCATTTCAAGTAGAAGTGTTGATATAATGTGATTCAAATGTCTCAAGTTAATGTGTTGGTTTAAAACCAAAATTGAAGAATCGCATTAGAAGAATAAGATTAGAAGAATGGACCGGTTTGGTACGATGCTAAACCGAGAGCTTATTATATCATGTCAAAGACTCTGATACATTCAGAGGGTGTTCTATTTTTGGAGCTTATCGATAAAGTTAAAACAGAGTATTAGCCGTTAGAGGTTGTTAGCTTTTTTATCCTTCTTCTTCTTCTTCTTCCTTTGTTGATCAAGAGAGCAGCCATTGTTGTTGATCTGAAGCTTGTATTGAGCTGTAATACTCTGTATCATTCTCTTAGTGGATTACCGGAAAGATTCTGGCCCCGAACGTAGCCTTGTCACATCGATAAGGTGAACCGGGTAAACAAATTCATTGTGTTCTTAAATTTCTGCAAACATCTTTTTTGATCTTAAAACGATATTCGCAAATAGAGAGAAAGAGAGAGAGAAGGTCGAAATCAAGGTCAAGAGTTTTGGATCTTGTTGATTTCGCGAAAAAGGTTTAGATCTGAATCAGTAACAAAGTGGTATCAGAGTCATCTTTTTCCGATTGCGATGACTCGTGTTGAGGTGGAGCAATTCGACGGCACCAGTGACTTCTCACTCTGGAAAATCAGAATGATAGCTCATCTCGGAACGCAAGGTCTGAAGGATGTAATACTCAGCGACAACTTTGAGTTGGTGACTCCGATCACAAAACCTGAAGGAAAACAGGTTGAATCTGAGGGTAAATCATCTTCAGGAACTCAAGATTAGGTAACTTTAAATCCTGTGAAACTTGAGAAAGATGAGAGAGCTAAGAATCTGATTATCTTGAATGTTAGTAATCACGTTTTAAGAAAGATAAAGATGTGTGAAACTACTGCTTCTATGTGGTCAATGCTTGATCGGTTATATCTGTCTCAGACATTGCCAAATAGGATATTTGTGCAATCTCAATTCTATACTTTTAAGTCAGACCCATCTAAGACTATAGATGCTAATGTGGATGAGTTTCTCAAGATCATAGCAGAAATGAACAGCCTGAATGTAAATGTGTCTGATGAAATTCAGGTTATACTCTTTCTAAGCTCTCTCCCTGTGAGCTATGATCAACTGAAACACACACTAAAGTATGGAAAAGAAACCATAACTTTGGAAGAAGTAATATCCGCTGCAAGATCAAAAGAAAGGGAGATTACTCAGGAGCTTAAGCTGGATAAAGGGTCAGCTGCAAGTTTGTATACTTCTGAAAGAGGCAGAAACAACAACACAGGACAAAATCACAAGCGTGGTAAGAATAGAAGCAAGTCTCCAAGTAAAAACAAGCGTGTTTGCTGGTTTTGCAACAAGGAAGGTCATCTTAAGAAGGACTGTTATGCAAGAAAAAGGAAACTTGAGAATGAGGGACAAGGAGAAGCAGGGGTTATCACAGAGAAGATAGTATTTTCTGAGGCATTGAGCATGGATGTGAATGAGTCTAAGGAAATATGGGTAATAGACTCTGGGTGCACATTCCATATGACTTCTAGAAAGGAGTGGTTCTCTGAGTTTCAAGAGAACGGTTCAACTACTATACTTCTAGGGGATGATCACACAGTGGAATCAAAAGGAAGTGGATCCATAGAGATAAACACAAATGGTGGTTCTGTCACAGTCTTACAAAATTTAAGGTATGTACCAAATCTCAAAAGGAACTTGATCTCTACATGCACTCTAGATTGTCTTGGTTTTAAGTATGAAGGTGGAGCTGGACAGGTCATGTTCTATAAAGAAAACAAATTGGCTTTGAAAGGAAACCTCAAGCATGGGTTATACATACTTGATGGTCATACAATAGTTCCAGAAAGTTGTAATGTGGAATCAAAGCTTAGTTCAACAGGCCTATGGCATAGTAGGATGTGACATCTTGGAATAAACAATCTCCAAGTTTTGGCTGGTAAAGGATTGTTGGATAAAAGGGATATAAAGGATCTTGAGTTCTGTGAGCACTGTGTTCTGGGAAAATCCAAGAAGCTAAGTTTTAATGTGGGTCAACATAACACAGAAGGTATTCTGGGTTACATACATGCAGATCTTTGGGGAGCACCTTCTGTGACACCATCACACTCTGGTAACCAGTACTTCTTGTCTATCATAGATGACAAAACTAGGAAAGTCTGGTTAATGTTCTTAAAATCAAAAGATGAGACCTTTGATAGATTCTGTGAGTGGAAGAAGATGGTTGAAAAACAGATTGATAAGAAGGTTAAGGTGCTTAGGACTGATAACGGGTTAGAGTTTTGCAACCTGAAGTTTGATAGTTACTGCAAACAGCAGGGTATCCAACGTCATAGAACTTGTACATATACACCTCAGCAAAATGGTGTTGCTGAAAGGATGAACCGAACCATAATGGAAAAGGTAAGATGCTTGCTTAATGAAACTGGTCTTGAGGAAGAGTTTTGGGCAGAAACTGCAGCCACAGTGACCTACATGATCAATAGATCACCATCAGCTGCAATAGATCATAATGTCCCAGAACAACTTTGGCTTAACAAGAAACCAGGTTATAAGCATCTAAAAAGGTTTGGTGCTATAGCTTATGTTCATCAAGACCAAGGCAAGCTTAAACCAAGAGCACTCAAAGGTGTGTTCTTGGGATATCCACAAGGTATAAAAGGATACAAGGTGTGGTTGCTTGATGATAGAAAGTGTGTTATCAGTCGAAATGTAATCTTTAATGAAAACATGGTGTATAAGGATCAGAAGTGTGATACAGAAGACAAAGGAAAGGAGGGTTCTGCTCAGGATACACAGAAGACAAGGGTAGTTATGGAGATTGAGTCTGGTAGTGGAAAACCTGCTTCAACAATACAAGATAACTCTGTTTCAGGTGGAGCTATTTCTGAAACTGGTAATGAGTAGACAGATGAGCAGGCTATAACTTAATTTTCAGAACCACAGAGTGTGGTAGATCCTCAAAACTACCAATTAGCAAGAGATAGAACAAGGAGGAACATTGTTCCACCAGCAAGGTTTGATGATTATATTCAAGAAATGGCATTTGCTCTGTTAGTATCAGAGGAGGTTATAGCAGAAGAACCAAGTTGTTATCATGATGCTCTAAATGATCCAAACTGGGATAAGTGGAACAATGGCATGATTGATGAGATGGATTCTCTAATGAAGAATTATACTTGGGATATTGTTGATAGACCTATGAATGCTAAAGTGATAGGTTGCATGTGGCTTTATAGGCTGAAATCTGGAATCCCTGGAGTAGAGCCAGAGAGGTATAAAGCTAGATTGGTGGCTAGAGGTTTCTCACAACGTGAAGGAATTGATTATGAGGAAGTTTTTGCACCTCTTGTGAGACATACATCAATAAGAATCCTGTTATCTTTAGTGGTTAATAAGGATCTTGAATTGGAACAAATGGATGTCAAGACCGCCTTCTTACATGGTGATCTGGATCAAGACTTATACATGGAACAACCTGAAGGTTTTAAGGCAAATGCAAATAAAGATCAGGTATATTTACTAAGAAAATCAATATATGGCTTAAAGCAGTCTCCTCGTCAATGGAATCAGAGATTCAATAGGTTCATGTCTGAGTTGAAGTTCTTTAGGAGTGATATGGATGCCTGTGTCTATGTAAAGCAAGTAAGGTACATAGAGTATGTGTACTTACTGTTATATGTAGATGATATTCTAATAGCTGCTAAAGAGATGTCAGATGTTAGTGAGGTAAAGGAAAGGCTGAGTCAAGAGTTTGAAATGAAGGATATGGGTCCAGTAGTAGAATCTTGGGTATGGACATACATAGAGATAGAGAGGCGGGAATTTTGAGGCTCTCTCAGTCAGAATACTTAAGGAAGGTTCTGAGCAGGTTCAATATGGATAATTCAAAGGCTGTTAACACACCTATAGGAGCTCATTTCAAGCTTGCCTCAGTCAGAGAAAATGAAGAAGGAATAGACAAAGATGAGGTACCTTATCTATCAGCTGTTGGAAGTGTGATGTATGCCATGGTTAGTACTAGACCAGATCTGGCTTATACAGTTGGATTATTGAGTAGATTCATGAGTAAACCAGGAGCTATATTGGGAAGCAATGAAGTGGCTTTTACGATACATAAAAGGTTCAAGTGATCTAAGTTTGGTTTTCACACAGGAGAAAGAATTCAAGATGCAAGGGTATAGTGATTCAGATTTTGCAGCTGATTTGGATAAGAGGAAATCCACCAGTGGTTATGTTTTTACAGTTGGAGGAAATGCAGTGAGTTGGAAATCAAATTTGCAACAGGTGGTAGAATTATCTACAACTGAAGCTGAATATATAGCACTATCAGAGGCTGTAAAAGAAGCTATATAGATCAGAGTTTTGCTAAAGGACATGGGACTTGAGCAAGAGGTAACCTCATTGTGGTGTGATTCACAATCTGCTATTAGTTTGGCTAAGAATCATATCTTTCATGAAAGGATCAAACATGTAGCAGTCAAGTTCCACTTTACTAGAGAAGTGATTGATGCTGGAGAAGTTGAGGTTATTAAGATACATACTTCAAGGAATCCAGCAGATATGTTAACTAAAGGAATTTCGGTGAACAAGTTCAAGTCAGCTTTGGAATTCTTGAAAACAAGATGAAGCTCATAATGCTTCATGCCAGAGGTTATTTCCAAGTAATGGTAATCTACTAAGGTTGAAAGGTGAGCATTTTGAATCAAGGTGGAGTGTTGATATAATGTGATTCAAATGTATCAAGTTATTGTGTTGGTTTAAAACCAAAATTGAAGAATCACATTAGAAGAAGAAGATTAGAAGAATGGACCGGTTTGATACGATGCTAAACCGAGAGCTTATTATATCAGGTCAAAGACTCTGATACATTCAGAGGGTGTTTAGTTTTTGGAGCTTATCGATAAAGTTAAAACAGAGTATTAACCGTTAGAGGTGTTAGCTTTTTTATCCTTCTTCTTCTTCTTCCTTTGTTGATCAAGAGAGCAGCCATTGTTGTTGATCTGAAGCTTGTATTGAGCTGTAATACTCTGTATCATTCTCTTAGTGGATTGCCGGAAAGATTTTGGCCCCGGACGTAGCCTTGTCACAACGATAAGGTGAACCGGGTAAACAAATTCATTGTGTTCTTAAATTTCTGCAAACAACTTCTTTGATCTTAAAACGATATTCGCAAATAGAGAGAAAGAGAGAGAGAAGGTCGAAATCAAGCTCAAGAGTTTTGGATCTTGTTGATTTCGCGAAAAAGGTTTAGATCTGAATCGGTAACAATAAGTTTAAATTTGGACAACGCCGCCTGGAGCATCAAAACAGTTTAATCATTTTCAGATCAACTATTTAGTTTCATCAGCGAAATAAAACAGTTTTTGTGATTTTTTTTTGAAAGTTTTAGTCGCCTCAAAATATATACCATTTAGATATTTTTATTTATAAATTTTAAAATTGATCTTTTAATGTAAATACTATATTCAATTTGTGTGATTTTTATGTTGTAAACTTTATACCATCAGGTTTTGATAGATGAATCTCTATGTTTTACTACTATAAGAAGAACGAACGGTCTATATTTTCCTACTTCTTTTAATATCGTATAATGGGCTTTTGAAGGTAAGATTAGACCCACAAAAAGGTTTAGATGGTGTTGAACTAAACGCACATTGGCATGAGATCTCTCACTTGGTAATTAGAATTTTAAGTTCCATAAATAAAAAAGTGAGAGGGAGATAGATAGTACAATGGGCCTTATAGGCTCAAAAAAATTCAGCCCATTAGTATATATTTACATATTAGTAAGCGATAAGCTAAATCAAAGAGAACAAAAATATATTAAAAAAAATCTGAAGGAGCGAGAGGACCGTTAGACGATGAATCTGAGTGTGAATCGCTGCATCACCGGTGGTTTCGTCGGTGGATTATCTAGCCGCAGACTCAGTCATGGTGGTGGTGAGTGATTGAAGATAGAATAATCTGGATTATACATATATTCTTTTCGTTTACTTTGATTGAATATGATGTATATTGTTCGCAAAGTTCTTCGTTGTGTCGTACTTGTGTTGGAATTTGCGTGTTTTGATCTCCGATTGAGATCGGGAGATGAATAATGTCTCTGGAAAAACTGAAATTGGGTCGCCACAAGTCGCGTTGTAATCTAATTAGGAGTAGTTTGTTAACTCAGTAATTATTTGTGGTCATTGTTGAGTTTGCTTTCTTTGTGGACTACCAGAGAGAAGATTGGTTCGTGCTGCCAAGAAGCATTGTGATCTTCAGAGACAGAGAAGTTTAGGGTCTGATTCTGTTTCTTTGCAGAAGAAAGAGAGAAGTAAACTTGCGATGTTTGGTAGTGGCTTACTTGGAGGTATTGTTACTTTCTTTTCACCTCTTTCGCTGTATCCTATAAACTGTAAGGGAAGTGTGTAATCTCTTAATCTTTAATCATTCCTACCGAAATTTATGAAGAAATCTCTATATGTTAGCTATTTTGTTTGACATCTTTGCACTTCTGTTGGAAAAATATGCATTTGCATTTTATGTTTCCGACTGAAGTTTTTTTCAGTTTTGTTTCTTTTTACTTTTCTAATAGAAAGCACTATTAATGATACTGGGGTCTAAATTCATCTGATCATGAACATCTCAACTTTATCTTGCTTTCCCAGTGGCAAACTTGGTAACTGTGAGCTCGGCAAAAGCCGCAGACTTGAAGATGATTGTCTTGGTAAGGTTTAATCAAAGATTATGATCTGTTAGTTTGTTTTCATACTTATGTTATCTCTTCATTGGTTTCTGTTATTATAGGCTAGTTCAGTTATGTCCATATATCTTAGCCTGAATAGTTTATTGAAAATTTCTGCATATATGTATGTGTACTTGCTTGGAAGTTGGGTCTCAATATTTTTTTTTGGAGTAAATTTGTGCTATGCTTTTCTGTCTTGAGATGCTTCTGCTTTCAACCACTATCTACATACCGTTTTCTTGTAATATCAGAAAACTCGTTTCTTCTTAATAGGATCAAGCCACTTCCATTTACATCTTGGCTGAAGGAAGCCTTGGCGATTCACTTGGAAACTTCTTGTATTCAGCTAACCAGCAGGCTAACGAAGCTGTTCAGGATCAGCTTTCAGCTCTCAGTGTTACAAGGTTTGTTTCTCGGGTTCTCTCTCAATGGACAAGCATTTCTGAGAGTTTGACCATGGAGTTCTCTGGCTCTCCTGCTAATTGATCCCTGATGTAGTTTGGCAGTAATTTTCGGGGCAGGACTTGTGACAAGTCTATCTCCATGTACACTCAGTGTTCTGCCTTTGACACTTGGTTATATTGGTATGATAACTTACCTCAAGATTTTGCATTCTCTCAAGGTTATTAGAATTTTAGTTTGATGTTTTTAATTCTTCCCTCATGGGTCCTGAATATGTCTGTAACATATAGGTGCATTTGGGTCTGGCAAAAGCAAAGCTCAGGTTAGTGGCTCTTCTGACCAGATTTCAATAATAGCTGTTGCATTGAGTTGGTTGGATGATTGTCATTGTAGTAACAGCATAAGTAAAGAAAAGTTAATGCTAAATTCTTACTTGAAGTAACGGTAGACTTATTCCTAATCAAAATACATGACTTTTTGTTCACATTTATAGTTTTCAGTAACATTTCACCCCTCTAAGCACTTAGGTTGTTGGAGATGCAATTGCTTTCTCACTGGGATTAGCAACTACCTTAGCGCTTCTTGGCATAGTAGCCTCTTTTGCCGGAAAAGCATATGGACAAATAGGACAAGGATTACCAGTAGCTGCGTCCGGTCTGGCTATCGTAATGGGTCTCAATCTCCTTGAGGTACTTTTTGTTACGATCGGTTTCCTTTTCATTTTGTGTCAATTGGAATGGCCTTGTGCAACACATATTTCTTCTTCTTACAGGTGATTGAACTTCAGCTTCCATCTTTCTTTAACAACTTTGATCCTCGTGCCGCGGCAGCAAACTTCCCATCCAGTAAGCCTCCTAAAACCAATATCTTCTGTGGGCTTTTGGACATTAAACTGTCTGACGCTGTTTTTCTTCAATTTCTAACCATCGGGTAACAAAATATTTGGTTAGGTGTACAAGCTTATCTAGCAGGTCTCACATTTGCACTTGCTGCCTCACCCTGCAGTACTCCAGTACTAGCCACCCTTCTTGGCTACGTAGCTACTTCCAGGGTAATTTTTAAAATAGTGAGAGCTAGTAAACTTTTCTATTATGGTATCATGTTTCTAAGAAATGGCTTAGCTGAAAAGCTTTGATAATGGATAGTGCAATGGTTGTGAAAACACAGGATCCAGTAATAGGTGGAAGCTTACTCTTAACGTACACAACAGGTTACGTTGCGCCACTCATCCTCGCTGCTTCTTTTGCGGGAGCGTTGCAGGTTGATATCATTTTAGGCGTGAATAGTGTTGTGATGAATTAATTAGTAGTAAACAGTTATGTTTTTGTCTTGAATTACTTCAGAGCTTACTATCGTTGCGAAAGGTCTCTGTATGGATCAATCCAATAAGGTATTCATCACTTAAAACCAAATATGAAAGATCATAGTCATAAATAATGATTTTCTGGGGTTTTTGTTGCAGTGGTGCTCTTTTACTTGGAGGAGGTTTATATACTTTCTTGGATAGGCTTTTTCCTGCTGCTTCTATGGTCATGTAAAGTTGTTTTTTTTTTTTTTAAACACAGAAAAGTATATATAAAAAAGGGTTTGTAGAATTGTAATAGTAATATATATATAAATTTGTACGTAATGTAAAATCTACAATAGATTTGATCACGAGTCACTCACTACTGTTCACATGTTATGATCCCTCATTTTCTTAAGAAAAAGTCAACTTCTGCGACTGTGGCGTGGCTTTCATTGACAGCTAAGGGAATTTTACAAACAAGTCCCTCCATTTACCATCTCCTTGTATTTAGCCAAAGATTCTAGTCTTTGCAATCTCATCTCTTCGTTGAACTTTTTGATAAACGCTTCCACACGTCGATTCAGTTCTTCCTGACCTGGCGACGGCTCGCGTTTTAGCCGCGTTTCCTTCATAGTGGCGTTTAGGTTCTCAGACTTGGTCATAGTCTTCTTCTCCGATGAGCTTTGCGACCTCTCTTGCCAAGTGTCGGATTTCTTCAAATGCTTGGTTAACGGCGTCGAACGTCCTTCCGTTATCTTCTTCCAAGTCGTCTCCAGCGTATCTTGCCTCTTCGGTGGCTTCGTCACTCCCAACGCCGTCTTTTTATTCCCTCCTGCATAAATTAAGGAAACGGTTAACAGCAGCTCCTCCGTTTGAATTTGCCACTCCCACAGATATTCAAATCATATACCTTGCGGATTAGGTTTAAGCGTTTTCTGTTGACTGAATCTCGGAGGTTTTCTCGGAATCGAAATCTCCGGCGAATCGTTCGTTGGTTTCGGCTTCTCCGGAGATTCGCTACTCGTTTCTGACTTATCCGCCTGTGGATATTCTCCATCATGGATTGCAATCTTATCATCATAAGCTATGGCTTCAGGAAGCTTTTCGATATCTTCCGGCGCATCATCATCATCATGAACATGGTTTCTCTCAGCAAATCCGGTATAATCAGAATCAACGTGAACCGGGTTTAAATAACCTTCTGATACCGGAACGGGCGTAGCTACTTCCGAGAAACCAGAATCATTGACGGAAGATAATTTGTGGGTGAGCTTAGATGTAGCAACGATGGAGACGATGATACAGTTGATGACTAAGTAAAGATACGGTGGCTTTAGGAGGAAGACGGTGTTGTCGTAGATTACAGGAAAGCAAGAAACCACCAAATGCGAAACGGATGGAACAGTGAGACTCACCGCCGCTACAACGGCGGCGATTACGATGGCAGCCGTGGATTTGAAGGAAGAGGTAGGCATGATCTCATTTGCCTCGGGAAGTTAGTTCGGTGGGTTCTTTCTTATCTACAAAAAGAAGAAGCTTGAGGTGTATGTGTGTGTAATATTTATATACAAACGAACGGTGAAAACTCAATTTCAATGTGGTCCTTATTGTGTGGCCTTTAACAGAATCGTAAGTGGCCCCGTAATCGAGGTTTACTTGACCTACACGTGCCTCTTTGGATTTCATGCTTGCGTTCTAAGTTCTCACCTAAAATTACAACAATATATTTTGAAATATAAAAATGTAATAGTTTGTTGTGCATTAAGAGATGTGAGAGAATCTACCAAGTACGTACAAAGTCGTACCGTTGATTTTTTTTTTGTTCTTTTTTCAGCCTGTGTGTATATTGACTCCACCTCACCATGAAGCGAGTCTCAATGCCTCGTCCACATAGAGTCCATGAGCCTATCCCCCAAATTAAAAACTTTATTAATAAATGGGGTCAAAAAAAAAATTTATGTGTTTTTGGATCCACAAATTTTAGTTATAAGGAGTGTAAAAGGATTTTTTTTTTTTTGCCCTAAGGACTTAAAATTTTTTGGGCCGGACTTGGTCTCATGGACTAAATTCATTTACACGAGAGAAGAAAGAAAAATCTTTTGGACCATTGTTTAGAGTTTAAATTCCAAAGTGTAAATGAGGTATATAAATAGTGTGAGGAAGAAGAAAGCCCTAACAACAAGAGCGAAAAGGAGAAAAAAGTCATCAAAGATACAACAAAAGTGATGTGATAGGGAGAAGTTGTGAGAGTGTTGAAATTAATGGAGAAGAAACAAAATTGTGAGTTTTTGTGTTCTTGGATGCGCTTTTTGGGCTGTTACTATTCATTTTGTCATTCACAACTTGCACCAAAACAAAAAGTTCCACTAGAGTTACCGTATTCTTTTGATTGATAGAGGAAGGTTGTGAGAGACGAATCCCTTCCAAGACGTATTGGTTCGAGGCCGGAAATTCGGTGAACAAAGCTCTTGTGTCTATTTCACATTCATCGCATACTCTAAATCTAAACTCAAAACACAAATTGGGGTAAAATTTCCTCAACAAATGGTATTAGAGCGCCTGAGAAGGATATATTTGTGCAAGGGGCAGTTCACAAAGTAAATAACAAGACAGAACAAGAGGCAAGTGCTCTTATCTAGTTTTGATAGGAAGGTGTCACCAGTTGTTTCTTTCTCTCTTTGTGTACTTGCAAGAAGAAGTAGGAAATCAAAATCACAAGTAAGTCATGGAACCAACCATAAGAAGATTTGAGATAAAAAAAAAGTTTGATGGAAAAGGTGATTTTGGAATGTGGAAGTATAAGACGATGTGTCAGTTAGAAAAACAAAGTCTGCTCTGAGTTCTTAAAGAAGACATTTCCATTTTGTCAGAATCGAAAAAGTAAGGAAAAAGATTATAGGTAAAGATTGAACGAAAGAAGGCTGACAAGGATCTTTGAGTAAAAAGTCTATTAGGGGCATTCTTAAGTGATTTTATGCCGAGAAAGATCATGCATGAAACTACTGCCTTGGAGATGTGAAAGGCCCTTAAAAGAAAATATCAATCGAAGTCTCTTCCCAACAGAATCTATTTGAAGAAACAATTCTCTTGTTACAAGATGGAAGAGAACAAGAAGATAGAAAAATGTGGACATTAATTAATTGCGGATTTAGAGAGTCTCAAGTTTACCATCTCAGATGAAGATCAAGCCATTTAGCTCTTGTCAGGACTTCCACCAACTTATGAACCATTGGTTCACGCACTTCAATATGATACGAGAAAGGAGGAGCTTATTGTAAGTGAAGTCGTAACTTCAGCTTATTCCAAAGAAGATGAACTTAAGAAGAAAGGGTTACTCAATAAAAGTAGGTTAGTCTTGAGTCGCATGGAAGAATAGAGAAAGGTACAAGAAACTCAAATCAAGGGAGACGTCCATCTAGGAGCAAAGGAAGGTCCAGTCAAAGCCTCAATTTGATAAGAACAACAAGAAACATTGTTTTATTTGTGGAGATGAAGGGCATTGGAAAAGGGAATGTCCAAAAAAGAAGAGACATCTGAATATTGCAAATTTGTAAAGAAACCTGAGCAACCTACGATGTTAAGTGTTAGTACTGAAGATACCATGAATGAGTGAGTTATGAATTTTGGTTGTATATAACATATTATATTAGACAAGAAAGTCTTGTTTGACTTCAAGGAGATTAATGGTGGTAGTGTGTTAATGTTAATGGCTAACAACAGTCATGCTAACATTAAAGGAGTGGGAAAGAATCAAATTAAGAATCCAAATGGTTATGTGGTTATACTCAATGATGTTAACAACATACTAGAGGTGAATAGAAATCTGATTTCTTATGGGATGTTAAAGAAGTCTGATTGCACGTATAGAGGAAGTAATTCCATAGGCACTTTTACAAATAAAATAAAAAGGTGATTTCATGAAAGTATTACAAGGGTCTTTACTATCTTCAAGGAACAATTATAAGGTTAAAGAGAATGCTTCTCGAGGTGAGAAAAAAGGAAAGGAGAAGATGTCAGAGAAGGTGACATTCAGCGAAAACCAAATTCAGTGACCTACTCGATATGGATTTGAGAAACTAGACTCATTAGCTCAAGGTGAAGACTCTTCAAGAGAATATAAAAATTTGGAGAAATTAGAGTCTTAAGAGAGCTATGAAGAATATGGGTCAGAATATTCAATTTGTGATTGTTTGTTGGCAAAAGACTGTGAAATGAAAGAAATCATGTCACTATCTAAGTTCAAAGATGGTGATGTGGATTCCGCAAAATAGCCTGTTATGCTTAAGATGTCTAAGATAACCATGAATAATCAAAAGCATTGGAAGAATATTGGAGAAGAGGAGATGATTCAGATGTATGAGTTAGAAAGCGATTTAGACTCAGGTTAGACAACAAACTTAGATAACAACGGGTTTGTCACAAGTTTTGTATTCAAGACTGATGAGGAAGAATACATGACTATTAGAGCAGCAGTGGCAGAAGAAATACATGTCTAGAATTTCTAGCTTGGTTGTGAGCTTCTTAATATCCATTACGTGAAGAAGCAGCTCTAGGTAGCTCCGATGAAAAATAAAGAACCTCATAGATCAATAAAAGGCTGGTGAATTTTATGCTAGTTAGATTCAAGTGTAAAGGGAGGTGGTTACACAAGGAGGATGGAGTTACCTGTGGAGTTCCGAAGTTATGGAAAGAAAATTTGGAAGGAGACTATGAAGTCCAGAAGGAGATTGTAAAGTATCAAAAAAAAAGACTTTGAAAGATTGGTGAAGTCTGGGACGAAGACTAGTGCATAATGATGCAATCTTGTGAAGTCTGTGAAGAAGACTAGTGAAAATTGTTGCAACATGGTGAAGTTCTGAAGCAGGTGGAGATTGTGGGCTTAGATCAAAAGGTGAGATTTGTTGTTTACTGGACTCCAATGTACACACTACAAAAAAGGTCTATTGTTGCATCATTTTTTTTCCAACTTAACATCATTTTAAAAATGATGCATGAATTATCGAGTCATTTTTAAAAGCGACTCTAAATCTGGTGAAGCTAAATATATTTTGCATCATTTTAGAAAATGACCTGATAGTATATATTTAGCATCATTTATATTTCGTTAGTATCATTTCTATTAAACGATTCTATTTTTTTAATAACATCAGTTTATAAATGACGTTAAATTTAACATTTGCATCACTTTCAAACTGATTCAAAACGTTTTACTTACATCGATTTTATAATGATGTTAAATATAACATTTGTATCACTTTTAAACCGATTCAAAATATTTTACTTACATCGGTTTTAAAACGATGTTAAATTTAAATTTTGCATCACTTTCAAACTGATTCAAAACGTTTTACTTATATCGATTTTAAAATGACGTTAAGTTTAACATTTTCATCACTTTAAAACCGATTCAAAACTTTTTACTTACATTAGTTATGAAACGATGTTAACGTTTGACTTCCATCATTTTAATTTATTTTTGTAAAAATGATACTAAAATTCATGGAAGTTTATTTACTTGAATTTAATTCTTCAAATATTTAAATGATATTTGTATTCTGATTATATTTGGTCTAAATATTTTTGTATACTTAATACTAATCATATTTTCACAAAACCCAAAAACCGAATCCAAATCAAATATGCATATGTCTTCAAAAAAGAAACTCCATTACATGAAAGTAATAAGATTCACTAGAACTAAACAAATGAAAAGAACACTAAAAAAAATAACACTAAAGTAATAAGATTTAAGTAACGAGTCATCTATCCTGATAACGCTTATCCCTGAAATATAATAAATAAACAAAAAAAATTATTAGTGATCTTTAATTTGAATATTGTAATTTGAATATTATCCCTAACTTGAGTGGACTGTTTCATGAATCTTAAAAAGATCTTATTATGGAAGTTTAATTAAACTTATTAGCCGATGATCTTAAACTGTTAATTAGACTTTCAAATCTTCTTTGAATGAGATTATGTATGATCTCTGTAACTTTTCTCAACTACTATGTATATAATTTATCTCAACTGGGAACGGATACGAGATGATCGAATAAAAATAAGCATGTACTGATGAATAACTGTGTAACGCCAAAATTAAATGAAATTAGAAATCGCCGATTAAAGAATTACCGTTAAACCGTCATCATCTTCTTCTTCGTCAGAGCTTCCTCCACAGAACCCAAGCTTCGCGAATTCCTCAAAGAATTAAGATATCGCCTTTGCAATCTAAACGGTTCTTTTTCTCATCCATTTGATAAGATTCTCGACAAGAAGAAAAGAAGAAGAAGAAGAAGAAGAAGAAGAAGAAGAAGAAGAAGAAGAAGAAGAAGAAGAATGGTTGATGTGCATCCATTTGAGTCTCCACAAGAAGAAAAAAGGAGAAGAAGAATGACTTTTTGTAAAAGAGAAAAAAAGGAAGAAAAGCTGATTTTTTTTTCTTTTTTAGCTGATTGGCTTTTCCTTTTTTTATTTAAAGTTGTTTGGGTTAATGAAATTTTCTGATCTAGCCCTTTTATTTTATTAGAATGTTAGTTTTAGCATCACATATTTAAAATGATACTAAAATATCTAGTTTAGCATCACTTAAAAATAAGTGACATAAGTTTTAATATTTTACTATCATTTTAAAAAAGTGATCATAAGTACAACACCTTTTTAAAATTTTAACATCAGTTTTATACATGATAGTAATAAAATGATGTTAAATGTTAGTTTTTTTTGTAGTGACAATCCAAGTGACATGGACCAAATTCGTTTATACAAGAGAAGAACGGAAAAGATGTTTGGGCCATTGGTTAGGGTTAAATTCCTAAAGTATAAATGAGGCATATATATGGTGGTGAGGAAGAAGAAAACTCTAACAACAAGAGCAAGAAAGAGAAATGAATCGTCAAAGATACAACAAGAGTGATGTCGTAGAGAGACGTCGTGAGGGTGAAGAAGCTTAAGGGAGAAGAAACAAAGTTTGAGTCTTTTTGTTTTTGGATGTGTGCTTTTTGGGGTGTTACTATTCTTCTTTGTTATTGACAAATTGTAATAAAGCAAGAACCCCTCCATTAACGGTGTTGTATTCTTTTGATATCGGAAGTTTGTGGGAGACGGACTCCACCGAGATGTAAAGGATTGCGGCTGTAAACTCAGTGAACATAACTTTTGTTTTTATTTCACATTCATTGCATACTCCAAGTCTAAATTCAAATCACAAATTGAAATTGAAAGATTCTCAACAATTTGCTATATAAGTTTACCCGATTAATCCTAAACTCCTAGTTCTGGAATGTAATTAAAATGTTATTGTAGATAAAAACCTATATAGGCACTCAAGGTCATAATTTATGGAGAAGTTTTTTTTTTTAATTTACTAGTCAAGTTTTGATGGATATTTTAAAGATATTTAGATTTTTATTGGACTATGACATGAATTTTATGAACATCTTTTATTTTTTCTATTAATTTATATACAAAGTCTATCATTTTCATGTAATTATTTAGTAACAACAATAAGAAATGGTGATATGGGCTGTGTTTGGTACTATATGTTATTATCATTATATTATTTTAGGTTTTCAGCTAAATCATAATCTCTTATCGTTATCTTATATTATATAAAAATTCCAATGTTGTTTATCTTTTTATCAATAATTGAACCCAATAAATTTGTAGACAATAACATTAGATACAAAATGTAAATCTTAATTTTAGTTTCTTTCTGTAATGTTTTTTAGTTACAATTACAATGGTTAACTAGGAAATATGGTTACCGTTGAGCTTTGGTTTTAAAATCGAGTATCTTATAGGGGCTGACTCTGCATTGGGATTAGGAACCGGCATGCTCTAAACCTCCTGGTTAACAAAAAAAAATTATAATCTTAATGTAAGCATAATATTACGTAAATTCTAAGGCCGTTAAACATCTAGATCAATCACATAATAAAATCACAAGGAGGATTAGCAGGATACCTCTGTTCATGGTAGTGAAAAAGTTTTCTTGAACGGTTTCCTTAACATAAGACAAAAGCCTCATATGTAGGTTAGAGATTATGTTTCTCTCCCCTTCTCTATAAATGTTCTTTAGGTGTTGTGTTCCAAGATTTGGTTAGGATGTCTTTATAGGCTAACGACATATAGTTATAGGTGGAAATATGATCTAATTTTTCTTTGGAGTTTTCTTAGGATTAATTTCAATTGTCCATCAAAGTAGAGATTTACTAGGAATTAACTCTTTTATTTCCACTTTATTGGTAATCAAATATAATATAGAATAACAATATTCTAATAGAAAAAGATAACTATATGAAGATGTTCAAGAAATTCTTAAGCTCTGTTTAGGCAATGAAGAAGCTCATGATTTACTTGGATGACATTAGATAGATTCAGGCCTTTATACCGTTAAATCATGATTTTTGTTGGCTACACATATTTTATGAGATGAAGAGGAGATCATACTGCCATCAGGTTTACCTGAGTTCAAAGAAAGTTTATGGAAAGTTAAAACTACATGAAGCTCAAACATTTTTTGTGCAGAATTTTCTCAGAGGCTTTGGTTGTGGGTGATATTTTAAAACGCAGAGGGTTCACTACGGATGTTCAGTGTCGTCGGTGTTGTGTGGCATAGGGAACGACTGATCATCTCTTTTTCCGGTATATGATGCACTCTTAAGAGGCAGGTTTTTAGTTTGCTTTTGAGAGATTTTTAGTCCCTGAATTTGCTGAAACAAGAGATCTGAATTTTCTGTGATGATTTTTGTTTATGGATTCGGGAAAGATGGTGATGAATTCGATGGGTTTATGAGATTATGAAAAGAAGTATCTTTAGATCTAGAGAATGAACTCTTTTGTGATCTTAAAGGCAGAATTGATGTAGAGAATGAACTCTGTAGCAATCAATATTCAATGATGAACAAGGGATTCACAGTTTCTTTGTGAAGATAAATTTTGCTAAAACGATGAATAGAATAAAATTCTTTAGAATACAAAGTATAAGTAGGCTAAACTACTAGGGTTTCTTGCTAAAAATTAAACCAAAAATAATTAAAATCTAAGTCTAAAAACCTACGCTGATAACCGAATAATTAAAGCTTTGGTCGAATGCTGGTTTTCTTCATCAATCGAGTTTGTAGCTTCTTGGACTTGAATTTCGTGGCTGCCCATTCAGTAAGTGATAACGAATCCTTAACTTGGGTTTTGAACTTCTTCTGGGCTGAGATAAACAAGCCTTCTTGAGCACTTGATTCTGAACGTGATGCTGAGGTTTCTTGGATGTTTTGGACGCCTAAGACACTCATCTTGAAGATAAAATATGGTCGAATAATATTCTTTCCATACATGGATGATCTGGACTTGAATTCACACGGAAAGACTTGCCAAATGAGCTGAAAGTTTGTCGGCTTTGAAAACTCATAACTATTTCTTCAAAGCATCTTTTCAAGTGATTCCACTTCGCCGTGGTCCATTGATGGGTTGAGAATCTGAGACAATTTGAATCATAGCTTGTAACCTTCTGGTTTGGTCGTAATACCCTTTGGAGCGTGTATACGTCCAGATCGCGAACAATCAGATGTGACCAGTTTGAAAAATTCATATCTCTCAGGTCTGAAATGTCGTTGTGATGAATCAAACATGTGGTGATGCTATGAAGAGTAAGGTTTCCAGAAAAATTGAGCTTGTTTCCTAATTCCCTTTTGTTAGAGAGATTGTTCCTCGGACTGCTCTTACGCCAAATCTATTTTCTAGGCAGCTTACTTGGTTTGCTTGTTGTTGGAGAAATATGCTGGTCAGAATTGCATCAGTGTCCTTACGTCCAAGCAATTTGGAGGGACTCGAGTATTTCTAACCCGACGATTACATATTCTTTCAACTGTTTTGAAGACAAGTTCAGAGCGATTCTAAGTAATGCCAATAATTCCTCTCTTAACGTTTTTTACAGAGACAATTTCCACTGTGGTGTTTGTGGAGAATTTGGAAAAGCTACAATGTTTTACTTTATCAAAAGAAAAACAATAATTGGATTCAAGATATCCAAAAAGCTAAAGATGTAGCAGAGGAATGGTCTTTGTCTAATGATCAGTTTTCGACAAAGATTTCAAGGAGGAGACCAACATAGGGTTTTTTCAAATGCATTTATGATTGTGGTTTTCAACATCAACTCAATTCACAGCTGCTTGGCTAATAAGGGATGGGAATGAAATTTTTAAAGGGGCGGGATAGAGTTCGAGAAAGGTAGTATCATGCACTTTGGAAGCAGAACTCCAAAAGTTTGTTAATGGCAATGCAACATTGCTGGTTTCGTGGTTACTACATGATGGTGTTTGAAGGAGATAATCAACAACTGTTGCGTCTTGTTCTTGGTGATAAGATGAATTTTCGACATCGCAACTAGATCAAAGAAATCTTTCGATTAAGCTAAATTCGATGAAGTCAAGTTTACGTAGATTCCACGGTTTTCTAACAAATCGGCTGATTGTTTCATCAAACATTGGTGTGGGAACCGAAATTCTCACTGTCAATGTTATGTGGTTCACGGATTCTGTAGCCAGATATCAATAGATCAAGATAGCGAATTAGCGAGTTATTGAATAAGAAATACAAAAGTAAACTGCGAAGACAATAAGACAGAAATCGTGAGTAAGTTAGATAACGAAATATGAAATAGATTGCGAAGCAATATGAATTAACGGTGAACAAGTAACACGATTCGTAAGATAAATTAACGTGAACTAATACATAGTGAAAACGAGAACAAATCTAAAGTATGCAGAAAGCGTAAACG
>OVAN01004101.1:180-20502 GCA_900406275.1 Anastatica hierochuntica
GTAGATTCCGATTAAACACACATCACTCGCCCGCAAGAACTATTCCTAAAACTTGTGGACTAGGGGGCTAACTGTTGGTGTCAAAAACTACCATCTCGAAATCAACGTCCAAGATCGCATTTCTAATCGGACTTACTTAGAAACACGACCAAGGTCTGGACTCGTCGTCGTCTAGACTTAGCATCGACTAGACTTACCTTTGTCTAGACTTATCGTCGTCTAGACTTATCGTCATCTAGATTCACCGTCGTCTAGACTTGCCGTCATCTAGACTTGCTGGCGTCTAGACTTACCGTCATCTAGATCGCAAGCCAGTTGGGGTCTAGACGATCTTTCAAAGAAGTCTATCCGTCCGTGAGAAACTAAAGCATCCGAATGCTAAAGTAGCTTCAATGGCTTTCGAACAACTCTCACAAAGCAACACGATACAACCTTCGGAGCGATACAAAACCACCGAAAACATCAGAGAACTGCGTCATTTCGGAGAACTATATAAACGCAGATTGACGCCAAACTTACGAACGAGTCTTGGAACCGATTGATGATTGAACTAGAGGCCGATCTAAACGTCGATTGAAACCAAGACCAGGGCTCGGTCTTGGCGCCAGATGGCGCTAGGACGCGGACAACTTTCAACCGTTATCCATTGGCTGAACCACGTCCTTTCCGATCATCATCTCCTTCGAATCGTCACTTGATCGTCTCTCGTTTCGTCTTGATTGGACTTTCCGTCAAACCGTCGTGACGATAATCGTAAGGTTTCGTACTTTTCGTGTAATTCGTATTGATCGTGTAAGACAACGATGATTAACTTAAACACCAGAAGAGTCTAAACTATACGATTAGTCTTATCGTTCCACGAAACTATTACCGCTTGATCTTACAAGAAACGGTTTCTCCGAAAGGAATCGTCCAAATCACTTAGCCGCGAAANAACTTGCGATTTCGGGCAAGAACCGGCCCAATTACGATAACGGTTCGCTAGGGTTTCGCGAAAATGTTAAGTTTCGAGAAGATAAGGAAGGATCACGAAAAAGATATATGCGAATCGGGGAAAAGAAATATTTCCACGAGAAGATATGCATGAATCGGGGATGAAAAAGGAAACGAGCCAAGCCCACGAAGACCTATATAAAGGGTGCGAAGGAGAAGGATGAGAGAGAGATAAAAAATAACTTTTTCGTCATCGCAAAACACTTAGAAAAAACTAGGGTTCTTACTTTGTTTTCGTAAACAAGCTGCGCCTCAACTAGGTAACGAGTTTACGATGTAATTCTAGAGTTTACGCTGCGTCTCATCTCGCGGCCACGGCTTAACACCGGTTGCGCACGCTCCGATCACGAATTCGAATAAGATCTCTTAACTTTCTTCGTTATCTGTGTCTGTGGAATTGTTCTTCGCTTACGTTTTTCGTTTACTTTTTATTCACTTTCGTTAACTACTTGTTTCGTTTCGTAATCTGTTCATCTCTTAATTTCGTAATTCGAATCACGTTATCCTGAATCTTGCATACTGCTCGTTCAAACGTTTTACTAACGCTTTTTGTTTGATCTTATCTCGCAGCTTAATTTCGTAACCTTAACCTAATTTCTCGTGTTCATCATCTGATCTTATCGCTTTTTTGCCACAGAGAATCTGTGAACCGCATAACATTGACAGTGAGAATTTCGGTTCTCACAGGGAGTGGAATCCAAACTTATCAGTTATCTCAGCATTATTGATTGCCCTTCACATGAAATATTTGTTTCAAGCCACCTATATAATATTATTTTAGACCATATTTGTAATATTTGGGGTTACAATGACTATGTATGATGTCTTTTAGTTTGAGTTTTGTCCATCCGACCCTTTTTTTTTTTTGCTTTTTTAATCAATAATTGTGTTATTTTTTAAAAAGAAATCTTAAAAAAGTATCCATAGATTCCTCTTTTTAATTCGTTCTCTATATATAGTAATAAACCCTTTTTACTTGGCCGAAGATAATCCTCCTATTCGCTTAATGTTTGCCTGGTTAATTTTTAATCGGATCAAATCTCCGATTAAGTTTGTATTTGGGTAAATTTTCAATTATGTAATATTATTTTCAATTATGTAATATTTTTTGTACCTTATATCTTTATTCTTAATTGATTAAGACTTTTAAATCTAATAATAGTATACACCGATCAAATCTCCGATTAAGACTGTTTCCGGGTAACAATTCAATTATATAATATTTTGTGTACCTTATATCTTTCTTCTTAATTGACTAAGACTTTGAAATCTAATAACAGTATAGACCGATCAAATCTCCGATTGAAACTGTGTCCGAATAATTTTTCAATTATATAATATTTTGTGTACCTTATATCTTTCTTCTTAATTGACTAAGACTTTGAAATCTAATAATATCATACACCAATTATGATGATATGAAAATGTTGTTAACTATTCTTATGATTTTTAGAAGTTTTTGTATTTGGTAAGTTTTGTCGTCGGTGAGAATTTGATTAAAAATAAAAAAGCTAAATATTATGTATGAAATTTTTTAATTGAGGATGAAAAGATAAAAAAGTTATTTTTCATAAGTTAAATTTTGTTGTTCACATTACTTACTCTTTTTATTTTAGGATGAATATTATTCTTGGTCCGGCTTTGTGGGCATTGATTGTTTTCGTAAAATTATATTTTAACGATTGATAAACATAAAACATAAGAGGTTAATAATTCATGTTCAATGTTCCTTATTTTGATTAATAGTAAGAGCTTAACACTTCTCGGTAAACTACATTTTTAGTTTGTATTATTTACTTTCCATCTTCGTCAATGATAAGAATTTCCAAACCAGTCCTTGACCGAACTTTGGATAGTGCGACATAAAGTTGTCCATGAAAAAAAAGGTTTAGGCAAATATAAATTAACCTTCCCGAGCAATTGTCTTTGACTCTTATTTATCATCATCGCGAATGCAATAGTCACCAGAAATTATCGCCGACACATCCTAAAAGCAAACCTCGTGCCTCCAGAGGAAAAACAAACATTCTAGGCAACAATACTTTTTGTCCGACTCTGTCACCAGTAATGATCATAGCTTCAATAACATGTGCAGCGAGCTGAGTAACCTAAAACCTTGTACCGTTGCATAACCTTTAGGATTGATTTTTAGTATAACTCCATAAGATAAGGTATTTACCAATGGGTGTGTCTCAAAGTCGTTAGAAAATCATCTTTATCAATTAACAACTCTACTTTGTATACATAATTTTTCCATCTTGAATTGTTTGAGCAGGTCCGACCTTGAACAACATTTTCTTGCCCAACAAATATGTAGCGGCATAGGAAGAAGTGGAAATCCTCATACAAAACACGTGTATATTGTCGATTCTAAATCCAACACTTAGAATTTGTATAGAAAAAAAAAGATAAGAAAGAGACCCGTGGACAGAATCCCGTAAAGAACTAAATGATGAGAAATTGATTTTATTGAATTCGATTGATCAATGTTACAAGTCGACTTTTGTGATTACAAGAGTTTAGCCTAAAAATAATGTTTATGTGTCTCTTCCCCTTCTGCAAGAGCTTTCTCCTCCTCTTATAGGCGTCTATGGTTCCTCCTTTAGCTCAAGTGTCTCGTCCAATCTCTCCCAGAATCTCGAAACCGTTTCTGACTTGGAGAGACCGAGTATTCTCCTGCGACTTCACCACTTCTTCTGGTCGTTGGTTATACGCCGCGTTTCGAGGTCTTATGGGCTTCAATTGATGGGTTAGATCTGGGTGCCACAGTTGCCCCAACATCTGGGTCAGAGGTACGAAGTATCAGATGCGGATACTCATCATATCTTGCCTTAACTACCTCGATTCTTAATAGGTGAAGATCTTTCCCAAGGAATCTTTTTGGTTTAAAATTAAAGGCTGCAATCTACTCTCGTAGATTTAACGGTATGCAAGAGCCGAGAGATGAATAGTTAACCTTGGCTTTCGCGCTTCAGACGTGATCTAAAGAAGCCTAATTATTTTCGGCACTTAATCACATCTTACGCCACGATCAAGGTAATCCTCTCTCCTCTCTCTTGTTTATTGCTTTAAATTTCTTATGTAGTTCCTTTTTCTTCTTTCATCTTTAAGCGGAAGGCCCTAGACAGTTAATCTGATTAGGTTCTTGAGATCCCCCTCTTAGAATTCCTCTTATTTGTTCCCTTGATTCTTCACTCCTAACCCTCAATCTTCCTCTCCTTTCTCTCTGTAATCCGTAATGAGACATAGGAAAGACAACAATGGAGGCTCGAAAGACGATCGAAAGCAGAGAAAAGGGAAAGCATCAATAATCGACAAGGCAACCGTGGTGGCTGTGAAGATGAAGATGGTAGCTAGATCCCTAATCGCCGGAGGTTCCGGAGGGACCTCTTTTGGCCCTCACCAGCCCTCATCGCTAACTCACCAAGAGATATTGAATCTTATGGCTGAGGCTGGAGCCTCTAAAGACCTCGCGAGGCGATGCAAAACCGAAGAGACCCCTGAGAACCTTCCTTCTGGTTGGTTATGTATTCACAAAAACTACATTCTTAAATGCCACCTTAGGTTTTCCCTTCCCGACCTTCTCTTATATCTGCGGGATCATTATAATCTTGTCCTTCCTCAACTCTGTTCTTCGGTAATCTGAGCTATTCTAGGTTTGATAACTAGATCAAAGGAAGTTGGGGTTAAAATTGGAGTTAAAGACCATCTAGATCTTTATATGATAAAGGAAAGTCCCCCAACCAAAGGGGCTGGTGGAACCTTCTACCTGCCGGCTCGTCCAGGCAGGAGTATTTTTTGGTTCACTGCTAACGATGAGTTCTGGAGGCAGAGTTTCTTTTATGTAAAAATTGACCCAACTTTCGTCCATTTTGGTCGCATGATGTGTTTCTCTTGGTCGGACATCCCTAGTTAGAGACTTAAGTGAATCCATGTGAGGACCTTTATTCTCTTTAAGTACTACTCTCATATTATTATTTTTTTTTGGCAAGCTCGATTTAACCCTCTCAGCTGGGTCCCAATCAAGCCACAACTTTGATTAATCGGTTGAGACCTGCCCCTGCTACCTAGACTGCTTTCCCCTCCTCGAGGATAAACAAAGCCAGGTTCCCGGACAGGAACTGTGCTCATTTCTCGGATCCTGCCTCAGTCAATCAACTAGAAGGTGAGCAGATTTCCTTTATTTCCTTTTGGCTTTCCGTTACCTATTTGCACTCTTTAACTGTTGTTTGATTGATGAATTTTTGTTATCGTTACTTTAGTTTCAGAAGAGGAAGATATAGTCGAGATCTCCACCGAAGAAAGTACCTCAGAAACCATTTCCAAGATGCCTCTTCAACAATATTTTCGTTCTAAGCCTAGGCAGAACAAACCCACTGGGAGCTAGCGAACACATGGCAGCACTGGAGACAAGGCCTCTGCTGGTTCTTTTATGAGCTCGATCAAGGAAGTTCTTGATGATGGTTCCTCAGAGCCCCCCCCCCCTAACGGCTATTCCAGTCTCTACTATTTTGGAGGCTTCAAAGGCTCAAGGGAAAAGGTCGATAGCTGAAGAGCCAAAGATGGATGATTTCGAGGATCGAGGAGATGAAATGGTCGTTGTCACGGGTGATGTTTCCCGTAAGCATGACCCTATCCCCATAGCATCGAAGGGTAGTTACGAGTCTGACTGCTCATCGTTCAAGAGAGCCTACTCTGAATCAAATGAGAGGAACCCTAGACCAACTTCATCAAGGAGCAGCCAGAGCTCCTGAAACTTTACTCCCTCAGGCCCTGGTTCAATACTTGACGATGCATGGGGACTAGCCACGTTAATGCACCATTTGAAACAAATCGGATGTGCTTTTCCAGCTATTGCTCACTTGTTAAACTCAGAGGCATATCTAGATGTTGATTATCACCTCGGTCAGGTACATCTATGGAGTGTATGTTTATTTACATTTATTCTGATTGTGCCTAACTATCTTGCCTTGAGCTGATAAAAGCTAGCCAATGCCCTGAACAAATTTTTCGTTGGCTATGAGAACCAGATAAAAGGTTTTCCCGATGTGAAGGAACTCCAGGCTGTCAAAGACGCATTCCATGAAACCAAGAATCAGCTGGATGAATCTACATTGTTATTAGGTAGGCTTCAGGCTCAGGTGGAGGAGCTGAGGTCACAGGCGAAGACCTTTTCTAGGAAGGTCGAAGAATTGAAGATTGATGTGGAGGTTAAAAACAAGAGGATTTCTAGTTTAGAAAGTTCCAAGAAGACTGTTGAGGCTCAGGTCTAGGACCTGATGGCCGTTAACAAAGAGATGCTGGAGAACAAAGCTGTTGAGGTTTGTCTAACTGTTAAGCGTGGGAAGAAGGAAATGATGGGAGCCTATGGGACGGTCTTGGAGGTTATGAAGGATAAGTTCCAAAAGAAGAAAGAGGAGACCTCCCTTCAGATTTATGCCCAGGAAATCCAGGCCAACATTGAGCTTCTAGAAGGTCTAATTTCCAAGGAGATTACGAGTGCCCAACAGGAGCATGACATATTGGTGGGTATTTTTCCAATCGCCGAAGAGAAATTTGAGAAGTCCTAGGTCTCGGACTTCACTATCAGTAAGCTTCCACTTCCTCAAATCTCCAAAACCTCAGATGTTCATGCAACCTTATCCTTGGATGAGAGAAACCATGTCAGGATTGGAGAACACGGGTCTAACCTTGGTCAAGCAGATGTTGGGTAGTCTCGGGATCAAGGCCCCGAAGAAGTGGATGATTAGGAAGGTGGGAACCGAGAGGACTGATCTCTCTTCCTTTCTCAATGTCTTAATAATATTATACTCTGTTTCTTTTGATACCTTGTACCTGAGGAGGCCTTTAAATCTTCTTTCGTAGCTTTCAGATTTAAAATTGGTGGCTTGGGGAGGCTTTTAAATCCATTTTCATATGAAACATTTTAATGTCTCTTTCTAATGTTTAAGTATTTCCGGATTAAGATCATTTTTAATGATTTTTCAAACATTATCTCAAATATCTTATGGAGGCCCCTGTTGACTTTCGTGGACGTTAAATTCTTAAGAATTTTTGAGAGCTTACTATTTCGACAAAAGGAATCAGATCTTTGATTTCACTTAGGTATTTGACAAAGGATCTTCAAGGCTCTTAACGATATCTTAGTCAGCTAAATGGTCTAGGTCATGACCAGACATCGTGTTAGCAGGTCTCTTCCTTATATATATTTTGAACCACTTGAATCTTATAATTTTTCCGCAAGAAGTCGGGTTTCAAATTTTCAGGTCTTGATAGCTCCTTATTTAGGCTTCCGCCTGTTTTTTGCGGACCTAATTTGGATGATAGGTCTTTAGGATGTTTACATTGTTCAAGCTTACGGGAGCCTGAGACAGTTGATAAGATTTTAAGTTCTTCTAGGAATCAAGTTTCCGGAACCTGATACTGATGCTTAGGATTTCAAGACCTTTTATTATTCGAATTTCTAGAAACCCGTGAAAGTTAATTGGATATTAAGAGCTTCGATTTTTCAGGTTTCTAGAACTAGGAATGTTTGATGGGGGTTCTAAGAACTTTTGTTGTCTAGGTTTCTAGGAACCCGAGATAGATGTCAAGATTTTAAGACCATTAGTTGTCCAGGTTTCTGACAACCTGAGATTGATGTTAGAATTTTAAGACCTTTAGTTCTCTAGATTTCTGGGAACTTGCGATAGATGTTAGGATTTCAAGACCTTTAGTTGTCCATATTTCCGGGAACCTGAGATAGATGTTAGGATTTTAAGACCTTTAATTGTTTAGGTCTCTAGGAACCTGAGATATATGTTTGGATTTTAAGACCTTTAATTGTTCAGGCATATGGGAACCTAAGATATATGTTAGGATTTTAAGACCTTTAATTATTAGGTCTCTGGGAACCTGAGATATATGTTAGGATTTTAAGACCTTTAATTTTTCATGTCTCTGGAACCTGTGATATATGTTAAGATTTTAACACCTTTAATTGTTCAACTCTCTGGGAACCTTAGATATATGTTAGGATTTTAAGACCTTTTAACCTTATGATTCGACTGTTACATAAAATAGATACTGATTTTGAAATTATCACTGAGTCGTTCAACTTTTAAGGTGTTCGGTGGCTAAGGACCCTTTGTCTTCTATCCCGTAATCGATGAATTTTTAAGAGGTGGGGTTGAACTCATTGTAAGAGCTACCTACATTCCCTATCAAGGGATCAAGCCTAACGCAGTTTGAGTTTTGCCAAGTACTTAACGATAATACTTCTTGAGGTTCATGGCATTCAATGATCGTATTTCAGGTACTATTGTTTGGACTTTTACAAGTTTATAGACGCCAGGGCGTACTATGTGAGAGATCCAATAAGGACCCTCCAAGCTGGTACCTAATTTCCCGACACATCGTTCTTTGGTAATTTCGTATACTTTTCGTTGTACGATATCACCTACCACAAACCTTTGCGGCCTCATGTTAGATTTGTAGTGTCGAGCCATAACTTGTTGGTAATTTTGAATACGGATTATTGCTAGGTCTCGGCGCTCCTCTATTAGATCGAGGTTATCGAGTAATAGCTGGTCCTTGACCTCGTGACTTGAGGCACACAGGCTCCGATGGAGGTTTCCGACGAAGGCCTCAGCAGGAAGGACAACTTCCATCTCATAAGCTAAAGAAAAAGGGGTCTCATTAGTAGCTCTTCTTGGGGTGGTACGACATCCCTAGAGGACCTCGGGTAACTTTTTGGCCCAAGACTTCTTCTTGGTACCTAAGCGCTTTTTAAGGTTTGCTAAGATCGATTTACTAGCGGCCTCCGCCTGCCCATTTCCTTGAGGATATCGAGCCATGGACGTAGTAAGACGTATATTCCATGTTTCACAAATGGCTTTAAAATCGTAGGATAAGAACTGTGATTCGTTGTCAGTTACAATTTCATAGGGGATCCCGTGGCGACATACGATATCTCGCCAAATGAATCTCTCTACCTCGAACTTCGTCACCTGTGTGAGGGCCTAGACTTCTATCCATTTGGTAAAATAATTGGTTAGGACCAACAGGAAACACAACTTTTGTTGTCCTTTTCCTGAAGCTACTAAGGGTCTTACATTGTCCATGGACCAACGCATGAAAGGTTAAGGTGCCAATATCGAGGATAGCTTCTCCGTCGGTTGGTGAATAATTGAAGCATGTCTTTGGCACTTGTCGCATTATGAAGAATAGGTCTCTCAATCCGCGATTATAGTTGGTCAGAAATATCCTTGCCTTTTGATTCGGATGGCGAGGGCTCGGCCTCCGGAATGGTTCCCACAGGAACCTTCGTACACCTCAACCATAAGCTTAAGCGCGTCAAGTCCATGGACGCATATTAGGTAAGGTCTCGAGAAGAAGCTTCGTTTGTAGAGGTTGGAATCAATTATGCAATATCTTGCGCTTAAGGCTTTTAGTTTTTGAGCCTCCCACTTGTGGGGAGAGGGGGATATATGTGAGACCATTTCTCATTTTACTTAACAGTTTGTGTTTTAATTCGATTTTTAGACTAGTCTTTTCGTTTTAAGTTAAGTCATTCATCACATAAAACATAACTTAACTTAACATATATTAAAATGGAGGTTTTCAATACAATATCAGTTTATTATAAGCTATTACAAGTATTGAAACCTTCTACCCTTAACAATTTTAATCCATCCATCCTTCACTTCCAGCCATGGTTCGCGTGCTGCTCAACAGAGCCATCTTGGCCAGAATCAAAACTTGCATTCACACAGAATGCATCAGCAAAGAATTACTGAGTGAAATCGGTCATCCCGTCCCACTAGCCATGCATAAATCAACCAGTTTCTTAATCAGTTCATAACAAGTTAATTCTCTTTACGAATTTACACATAGTTCCAGTTTTTAATCATGTAAATCCGGCCATCAGCCTTAGCAGTTTGAACTGAATTCGGCCAACAACCCTTATTAGCAGAATACTTCGCCATCGACCATAAAAACAGTGAATACTCGGCCATCAGCCATCACTCAAGCATTCACGGCCATTCGGCCTTAACAGAAATCTATGTAAGGCTACAGTCACAAACTCACCTTTGACTTAGAGTCAAATGATAAATTCAGATGATCGCAGACAGTCTCGACAGTCAGTTCCGTAATCAGTCGCCTTGATCAACAAATCGGCCTAGTCATATCGTCTCTCACCAAGCTAGTCGCTTTAAAATAATCTTCTGTTTCTTTATGTGTTCTTTTTCGTGAAGAAGACGATAACTGACGAGATTTTCATTTTAATACATCAAAACGCCACGTTTTGGCTTAAGAGAAACCGCTCATAATCGTCTAGGCGCGTCCACGTTTGGGAATAACCGTTCCCGCTTCAAATACTTAGACAAATTCACATTTTCGCGTGAAAACTGCCAAGTAACCGTTTCCACCAAGATTTTGGGGAAAAATGGCCAAGTCCCAGCGAGCTTCCTAGTCTGGATCCGACAGGAATAATTGCCTTGTCTGATCCAGTCAGTCCTTGTCTGAATCCGACCATCCCTGTCTTATCCGATCAGTCCAACTGCTAAGTTTGTTATAGCTAGCTTAGTCACCTCAATTCAACGGTCTATCTCAATCCTTCCTTAGGCACACTTTGGCTTGGCTGGACCAGTCCTTCCAGCTTAGCCCAGTCCGCCGATCATATCAGTTCCCTTATACTTGTTTTATCTTGACCAGATCCCATACTTGACCAAGCCATCCTATCATCTCCATGATCCTGGCTAAGTTTACAATCCATTCCCTTTGATTGATTCAGTCTTATCATAATGATCCTTGATTCGATCCTATCTTTCCCGTTGATCTCAAAGCGGACAAGTGACTCATGGTCAATCCATGATCGAGTGGGTATGCTTGGCCATGGTCCATTCACGGCCAAGTCCAGGGTTCCATCCAGTCCAACTATTCAAACTCCCTTATATAGCATAACAATCATTTTATGGTCTTCCACCAGTATACATTACAGGTGTCTGAGGAGTCATTGAACCACTCCTGAACCAGTTTTCCTAATACTTAGCCGAATTTTCTTGTCTTTCTTTCCAGTTTATGTACTTTTCATGGACTGATCTTTAGTCTTGTTCTGATTTTCCAAACACGGGTGTTACAAGTCTTCTCCCTTTGGATTAGACTCGTGTCTTAGTCTTTTTCAACTCTTCTTTCTGTTTCAAACCACTTAGGAAATTATTCTCTCTTCGGGTTCCCAAGTAACCTCTTCCACTCCATCACAATCCCAAATTACTTGGATCATTTTGATTTTCCTTCTTCTTTTTGCCTTAACCTTTCTGTACACAACTCGAATCGGTCTTCCTTCAACAGTTAAGTTTTCATTTAATTTTGATGGTGGTTCAGAAAAAACACTGTGTGCCTTTCAGAGATGCTTTTCCTTAGCATCGAAACGTGAAAACGTTGTGAAAAAGCGACCATAGTTTGTGGCAACTCCAGCTTATGAGCCACCTTTCCAACTATTTCTAGGATCTTGAACGGCCCCATAAATCTTGGACTTAACTTTGCATATTGAGCAGTTTGTTCCTTGCCTTTATAAGTCACTGTTTTCATATAGACTAAGTCAACAACAAAAACTCTAACTCTTTCCTTCTCTTATTTGCATAACTTTTTTGTCTGTCTTGTGACTCTTTCATCTTAACTTTTAAGACTCTGATTCCTTCTGTTGTCTCTTGAATAAATTCCCTTCCATAGATATTACTTTTACTCACTTGTGTCGAACACAAAGGTGTCCAGCAAGGTCGCCCATACAAGGCTTCGTATGGCGACATTCCAATGCTTGCTTGATAACTATTGTTGTAGGTGAATTCTGCCAAGTGAAGATACTCTTCCCACTTGCCTCCTCAGTCCAGAACACAAGCCCTTACTAAATACTGAAGTGTTTAGATTTTTCTTTTCGACTGTTCATCTGTCTGCGGATGGTAAGCTGTAATCATGTTCACTCTAGTCCCAAACTTGTTCTGAAGTGCTTTCCAGAACTAAGAGTAAAACTTTGAATCCCGATCAGACACAATGCTTGCCAGTGCTCATACAACCTGACAATCTCTTTCACATACTTCTCTGCCAACACTTTAGCATTATCCTTCTTACTAACTGCTAGAAAATGAGCCGACTTGGTCAGTCTGTCCAGTATTACCCATATTGCATCCTTCTTGTTACATATTGAAAGACTAGTCAAGAAGTCCATTGTAATCATATCCCACTTCCACTTTGGAATCGGTAGACTCTGCAACAGACCACTCAGAACCTGATGTTCTACCTTAACCAGCTGACAAGTAGGACACCCGACTACCCATGCAGCCACATCTCTCTTTATTCCAACCCTGTGATAGTACCTCTTCAGATCCTTATACATGTTTATCGAACCTGGAAGTATCGATAACTTAGACTGATGTGCTTCCTTAAGTATTGCTTCCTTAGCTCTTTTACATTGGGAACACACACCCGCCAATTCACGAGAATTGTCCCATTAGTCGAGGTCTGATACTCAGTCTGGTCATTCTTTTCATCCTTGATGAGATTCTCATCTTCGTCCTGAGCCAATCGAACCCTCGTGAGCAGATAAGCAGCTCTTGAACCCAAAGGCTTCGGATTATCTGCGATGCCGCTAACCCTAAAGTCCCAACCATTTCAACCAATTCTTCCATGTCCTTCTCAGAATCAACAGTCGCCCTATTCCAGCTTAAGGCATCAGCCACAATGTTAGCTTTACCAGGAAGGTAAGCTATATCCAGATCGTAGTCAGCGACCATTTCAATCCATCTTCGCTGCCTAAGTTTCAACTCTGGTTGAGTGAAAATGTACTTCAAACTCTTATGATCAGTGAAGACTTGGACCTTCCCATAAAGATAAGATCTCCAAATCTTCAAGGCAAACACCACTACTTCCATCCCAAGGTCATGAGTCGGATAATTGCCTTCATGCTTCCTTAACTGTATTGATGCATAGGCAATGACCTTTCCTTCTTGCATCAGTACACAACCCAATCCAGTTCGTGATGCATCTATGCACACCGCATAAGGTACCTCTGGTCTCGACAACTCAAGGATCGAAGCGCTTGTACGCATCTCCTTTAGCCTACAGAAACACTTCTCACAGTCCTCTGACCAGGTAAAGGGGACGTCTTTCCCAGTCAGTCTAATCATTGGCTGAGCCATGCTTGCAAAACCCTTCACAAACCCTCTGTAGTATCCTGCCAACCCAAGGAAACTCCTGATTTATGAGCCATTTTGTGGCCCTGGCCATTCTGCAATTGCCTTGATTTTTTCAGGGTCCATAGATACTCCCTTATCTGAGACAACATGGCTTAGGAACCCGATTTCCCTTTGCCAAAAACTGTACTTGCTCAACTTAGCAAACAATTTGTGTTCCCGCAGTCTTTCCATAACAATTCTCAGGTGGTCCTCATGCTCTTCCTGAGTCTTTGAGTAGACCAAGATGTCATCTATAAAGATGATCACCGTTTCATCCAAACAGTCTCTGAAGACATTGTTCATCAGCTTCATGAATGTCGCTGGAGAATTTGTTAAACTTAAGGGCATCACCACAAACTCATAGTGACCATACCTTGTCCAGAAGGCCGTCTTTCGAACATCCGATATTGCTATCAGAATCTAATGATATCCGGAGGCCAAATCAATCTTTGAGAACCAAGTAGCACCTCTGAGTTGGTCCTATAACTCATCAATCCGAGGCAGAGGGTACTTGTTTTTCAGTGTCACACTGTTCAATCCTCGGTAATCAATGCATAGCCTGAAGCTACCATCTTTCTTTTTTCACAAACAGTACTGGTGCACCCCCTAGGTGAACTGCTTGGTCTGATGAATCCCTTTTCCACCAGTTCACTCAACTGCTTTTTTAGCTCAACCATCTCTGCTTGAGCCATTTGACAAGGTGCCTTAGAGATTGGAGTTGTTCCAGGTTCCAGCTCAATAGTAAAGGGGTCCGACCTTCCTAATGGTAATCCAAACAGTGACTGGAACACATCCTCAATGTTCTTTACCACCTGAATATTTTTGAGTTCACCATCTGGACCAACTTCTGCAGCAGTGATTGTGGCTAAGTAAGCTTTACAACCCTTCTCAATCATTCTTTCCGCTTGCATCGATGAGATCACCAAGCTTCCAGTAATCGGTCTTATTCCTTGATAACTCAGAATTCCTTCGGCAGTCTCAAACCGAACACGTCCTCGGTGATAGTCCATATATGCACTGTACCTTCCCAGCCAGTCCATTCCAAGGATCACATCATAGTTTGCCACTGGAAAAATCACTAAGTCTGTCGGCATGTTCTTTCCCACAGATCAGAACTAGAACATCTCAGATAATCCCATCAGTACGCATGGTCTGTCCACCAGCTGCCTTAACCAATTTGAAATGCTTCCCAGGTTCTTTTCTGGAACCCTCCTACCTTAGCCATCTCTGGGCTTACAAAAAAGTGAGTAGCCCCGGTGTCAAACATGACATGGGTTGCCACTCTACCATGAATAGGGTCCCTACACATCCACCTAGAATGCTAAGTACCCACCCCACTCAAGCAAAAATTTCACACAGAAAATTGAAAGAGTAAGGGTGCAGGACTAACCAGTGATCCGACTTGAAGTACTTGGGTCATTTGTTCTATGTCCCATCGCATACACTCTTGGCATGATTGCCTGTCTCTTAGACCATCTCCAACCCCACTCTATTTTCCACTTCATGATAGAGTAAAAGGTGGGTTTACTCCATAAATGGAGTAATACATTTTTTTGTTTGTTCGTTTCCCCATTTTTCACTCTAAAATAGAGTAAAATAGAGTAAAATAGAGTAGGGTTGGAGTAAAATTAAACTCCATTATGGAGTCACTCCGTTTTGGAGGAAAAAATGAATTTATACATTGGAGATGCCCTTAGGCGGCGGTGGCAGTCCATCATTTGCATGTTTCCCTGACTGGCCCAACTTAGGACATTGTACCGTAAAGTGATCAGCTTCTCCACAGTTGTAGCATGTCTCAGTTGCTACAATTCTTCCATTATCTTTCACCCTTTGGTCCTATTCTGGGCACTCTTGGACCTTATGTTCTAGGCTTCCACAGCGGTGGCAAGCTCCTGTTACAGCTCGACATACTCCTCCATGCATCTTTCCTCAGGTTGGACATGCACTACGTCCCCCACTTTGCTTACCAGAACCAGCAGTCTGGGCCTGCTGAAACTTCATTTTATTTCCAAAAGCATTCCCACCCTGATTCTTTTCAACCAAACCCAGTTTGTATCTTGTTCTCCTCTTTAATCCCACTTTCCAATAGAGCTGCTTTCTCCACTAGTTCAGAAACTGAAGCATAGTTCTGAACTAAGTAGCAGTTGCGAAGATCAATTCTTAACCCACGTATGAACCTTCTGACTTGACCTTTTTCATCCTGAAGTTTCTTTCCACCATAGATCTTGAGACTGTGGAACTTAGTCTCATATAGCCTCACAGTCATGCTATCTTGTTCTAAATCCAGGAACTCAGCGTCCAGCTTATCAAAAACTTCTGCTAGAAAGTACTAGGATCAGAAGAGTTCATTGAATGTCTCCCAAGTACAGTTCCGATACTCCCTCTTAGATGCTACACCCTTCTACCATGTATGAGCATCACCTTCCAAATAATGGACTGCTATGTCCTTCTTGTAATTCTCTAGGCAACGTATGGAGATGAAGTTTCTTTCCAGCCTATTAGCCAATTTATCTGCCTCAATCACATTCGCACCTCTAGCGAAGAACATTTTTCCCAGTCTCTGCATATGATCAATCACCTTAAGGTAGAATGGTATCCTTGTTGGGGTCAAAAACTGACACGAAAAAATCGATGCCTAAAAAGGACTACGGAGACATTGTGTCTTCCCACAAAACAAGAATCGCAAGGATATCCTCAAGCTTCAAGAGTCTTATCATCCTGGTCGTCTCTTCTCAACCAAGTTTTGAGGTTGCGAGTATAATCAATCGTGACCGATCTCACACTAAGTCTATCCGTCCGGAAGCAGCTAGAGCATTCGAGTGTTAGAGCTAGCATCAATGGCTTTTGGATAACTCTCGAAAGGCCACATGAAATAACCTTCAGAGCGATACAAAACCACCAAAAGCATTGGAGAACCGCGCTGCTTCGGAGAAATGTCTAAACGCCGATTGACGCGAAACCTACGAACGAGTCTTGGAACCGATTGACGATTGAACTAGAGGCCGATCTAGACGTCGATTGGAACCAAGACCGGAGGTCCGTCTTGGCACCAATCGGCCCCAAGACCAGAGCATGGTCTTGGTGTCGGATGGCGCTAGGACGCGGACAACGTTCAGCCGTTATCTGTTGGCTGAACAACGCCCTTTCTGATCATCATTTCGTTCAAATCGTCACTTGATCGTCTCTCGTTTCGTCTCGATTGGAGTTTCCGTCAAACCGTCGTGACGATAATCGTAAGGATTCGTACTTTTTGTGGATTTCGTATCGATCGTATAAAACAACGATGGTTAACTTAAACAGCGGAAGAGTCTAAACTATACGATTACTCTTATTGTTCCACGAATTTATTACCGCTTGGTCTTACGAGAAAAAGTTTCTCCGAAAGGAATCGTCAAAATAACTTAGCCGTGAAACGACCCGAAAGGGCCCAAATCGCGATAACAGTCCACTTACAATTTCGGATGAGAACCGGCCAATTTACGATGACCGTTTTCCAGGGTTTTGCGAAAATGTTAAGGTTCAAGAAGATAAGAAAGGATCTCGAAAAGGATATATGCGAATCGGGGAAAAGGAATATTTCCACGAGAAGATATGAACGAATCGAGGATGAAAAAGGAAACGAGCCAAGTCCACAACGACCTATATAAAGGGTGCGAAAGAGAAGGATAATAGGGGGAGAGAAGACAATTTTCGTCACCACAAACTAGAAAACTAGGGTTCTTACTTTGTTTCGTTGGCAAACTGCATCTCAACTAGGTTACGAGTCTACGCTGTAGTTCTAGGGATTCATCGCAAAAAGTTCTTGCGGCCACGGCTTAAACACCGATTGCGTACGCTCAAACACAAATTCAAATAAGATCCCTTTTCCTTCCTTCATTAACTGTGTCTTTCGATTATTGTTCTTCGTATTCGTTCACGTTTTGATCTACGATTTACTTTCGTGTTCATACTGTTACACGTCACGAATCCTGTTTATTTAAACTTGTTCTTACGAATCCTGTTATCTTATCACTGTTACACGCATTTAGTTTCACAACCTGTTTTGCATCAATCTCACTTACGGTATTCATCTTGTTTCATCTTACTTTCGTCATACGAATCATGTTAATTTCGATCTCGTAATTTGTATTCATATCTGCTTTACTCACGCTTTTTGTCTTATTTTGTTTCGCAGCTTAGTTTCGTAACTTTAACCTAATTTCTCGTATTCATCGACTGATCTCGTCGCTTTTTGGCCACAGAGAATCCGTGAACCACGTAACATTGACAGTGTGAATTTCGGTTCCCACAGTTTGGCGCTAGAAGGAGGAGGCACAAGCGATATCTTTCACGATAATTCACAGATCAGTCATGAACAACGACGAACAGAACAACCAACCAGCTTGCGAAGGCGACAACGCCAGCGGCACCATTGAAACTACTCCACCAACGAACATCACCGCCGTCAACGCTGACTTAAACATCACGGCGTTCGAGGAGATCAAAAACATGTTCTCGACTTCCGAAAAGAAGTCGGCCGAACCTGACCAACTCACCAACTCTCTCGCGAAACAGGTCGAGGCCTTAACCGTGAGAACCAAAAACATCCTTCCGCGCGGGGCAACCAGACTCCGCGGAAGAAGGCTCAACTTCGAGACTCCGTCTGGAGCACTCCAGGACGCGCAAGAGAAACCATCGGAACAGAATCCTGATGAAATTACATATGTCGCAACGCGAACCGACGCGAACGATCTGGCGGCTCTCGAGCGAGAGATATAGGGTCGCGAGGCCAAGCGAATCGACCTAGAATTTAGCGACCACACCGATCCTACGGACGAGGACGCTGATGTGCACCCAAGAAGGGTGAAGGGTCAAGAAACTCGCCGCAATTTTGAGCTGAATAAACCCATGACGGAGGAAGAAGAAAACCTCCTCTAGGTCGAGCAGCAAGAGCAGGCTGAAGAGCAGGCAAGAGTCGCTAACAGAACGCGCAAGTCTTCTCACAAAACTGCCAGCGATCTTGAAGATCTTCGCGATTACATCGCAAAAATGGCGGCATAACTAAAAGCCGTTAAGTCGCAAATCCATCACGCGACCAGTGCTGCACCAGAGATCAATCGACTCCTCAACGAAGCTCGAAAGACTCCGTTCACTGCTTGAATAACAAACGCGAAGATCTCGGATCCTGGGAAAGTAAAGATCCCGACATACGATGGGACCACCGACCCGAAAGCTTACCTACAGAGTTTCCCGATCGCTATGGCGAGATCGAAACTCAAGGAGGACGAAAATGATGATGGCTTCTGGCATCTCCTCGTCGAACATCTCCAGGGAGCCACACTCGAGTGGTTCTCCCGTCTGAGGCAAAATTCCATCGGAAGTTTTCGCCAGCTCTCTTCGGAGTTTCTCAAACAATACTCAATGTTTATGGATAGAGAAACTTCCGACGTTGATCTATGCAACCTATCCCAACGCGAGGACGAATATCTTCGAGATTTTATGACAAGGTTCAAAGTAGTGATGTCGAGAGTCAGCGGGATTAACGATAGGGTTGCGGTAGACGCCCTCCGCAAGACGCTCTGGTACAAGTCAAAGTTCAGAAAGTGGATTTCTCTCGAAAAAACACGAATAATCCAGGACGCGCTTCACAAAGCAACGAACTTCATAATCATCAAAGAAGAGATGAAGGTCCTATCGAAGAAGCATAAGCCGTTGAAGGTGTCCTCGAAAGACTCTGTCCCAGAGCAGAAATCGAAGAAGAAAGCTTCCCGAAGCGACAAGTATGTCCACCACGAGGGAGAAGATCTTTGAGGTGTGCACAACTATGCCGTTAACTCCCAATCTAAACAAGGGAGAACATTGGGAAATACCTGGACGCGGAATGTGACTTATGACGAGAAGGCCTTATGCGAGTTTCATCAGACAAAAGGTCACTCCACTGCGAACTGCAAAGTTCTCAGAGCGAGACTTGCAGCAAAACTGCTCGCAAGGGAACTCTCGGACGTGACCAGCATCAAAGACTTGATTAGCGATGCGGACCGTCAACCCGGAGCCTACAAGACACCCCCACGAGACGTCTTCCAGGCTAACGCGAAACGCAGCAGGAAACCGAATGAAAAAGGCAACGACTCAAACCGCCGCAAGGTAAACATGATAATGGGTGGAACCCAGTTCTTTCACGACGCTATCTCGTCAATAAAGGACTATCACCGCAAGGCTGAGACAAGCGCGAACTAGTCCCTGCCTCTCGGCGATGTCGAGAATAGCGTGATCACTTTTGAGGAGTACGAAACCGTCGGACTCGACAAACCGCACAATGATCCGCTCGTAATCGACCTTGTCATCAGAAACCTCTAGGTCGCAAGAATTCTAGTTGACACAGGAAGCACTGCCGACATCATCTTTTGCGACACCCTCAGCAGGATGAACATCCCTCTGTCCGAGGTCAGGCCAATAACAAAGCCACTCACGGATTTTTTTGGCGTAACCTCGATGACTATCGGGTCAATTAAGCTTCCCGTGGTCGCAAAAGAAGTCACGAAAATCGTCGACTTCGCTGTCGTCGACCACCCTGCAATCTACAACGTGATCATGGGAACATCATGGATAAACTCCATGAAGGCAGTTCTGTCGACTTATCACCTGTGAATCAAATTCCCAATGCGTAACGGAATCGACATAATTTGGGGACGCCAAAAACAGTCGTGACTCTACTTCCTAGTCGAGCATAGACTCAGAAAAGCCGCGACGACTTCCATGGTAAAACTCAAGCGACTGAAAATAACCCGGCCAAACACTGAGGGCAGTTCGGCGGAAGACGCGTCGAAACCTTCCTCTCAGCTAGCAACTGAAAACGCTTCCGCAAAAGATGATCCAAAATCATCCACCCAGAAAGCAGTTCTGGAAGAAATGAACGAGCACTCTTCCGAGCCCAACGCTCCTGGAAATCTTACTCTCGCAGTATCAAAGGAAACCGTCGACCCAACCATAGTCCCCGAGACGGAAACAGCCGACGCAGCTCCGCCGAACGAGTAGTCAATCCCAACGACAAACTAAACTAAGAGACGACTTGATCCTTGGAAGAGGTATGTAGGCAGCTCCTCGCAAGAGGAGTTCAGCTGTCCCCTTCCTTTAAAAA
>OVAN01004102.1:904-26863 GCA_900406275.1 Anastatica hierochuntica
TCTTAATGAATTTTGCGAAGAACTAAATTTAGTTTGAGATTGGATGAATTTGCTTTTCCGGTTTGTTGGTGAAAAGTTTTAACTGGATTCTGATTTGACCTTATCTGATTTTCCACATCACATCCTTGGAAAGTTTGGATTTGATACGGTGTGGGCCCTACCATTGCCCCTATTCTCCACGTAAGCCTTGGTATTCGTGTTATTTTTAAAACACAGGATTCTGCGCCTCCTTCCTTCTAACGTTTCGACTATCTTCCCAAAAAAAGTTTGTTCTCTTGTTAACCTTCTCATTCTTCTTTCCTTTACTTGCTTTATTGTTTCTTTTGTGAATTTTTCTCGCAATTTTGTCGCTTCCTCCTGCCTCAACCCTAAATTTAGCCATTCTTAACCATGGACCCTGAATCCCTAATCACGCGTCAGAGGAAACCCTCGTCTTCTTCATCCCTTTCTGCCGCGTACCCCATCGAGGCCCCTGGGTCCTCCGGTGAAAAGCCTCTCTTGCTCGATGAACCCGTGGACCTTCCCTTTTTCTGTGTGGACCCCGAGACGGGTGATGCGGAGGGAAGCCTTGCCACCGCCATTGTTGACGAAGATTTCCTGGAGGAAAACCATCTTGTCGTCGTTCCAGCTACCCCTGTGACCATCATTCCGCCGGAGAATGCCCTAGCTGTTGGCTCGACCTTGAGCACCGCCGAATCTCTTAAGACTTTGAGGGAGGACTTCGACGTCCCCGAAAATGTTGTATTCCTCCCACCTTCCCCTCAGGACAGACCGTGGACTTTGCCTCCTGGCTACTTCTGTGTCTATGAGTCGTTCATCAGAGGGTGCCGCTTGTGGTTTCCCCTTCCTCTCCTTCTGATGGCCTATTGTCACCATCGTCAAATTGCCCTTTCTCAGCTTACGATGGGTGGAGTTAGGACTATTGTTGGTCTCTTTGTTCTCACGGCAGAGGCGGACCTCAAGATGGGGGTCCAACTTCTCGAAAGATTAACTTCTTTTTGGGGCGTCAACAAGAAGCCCAAAATTTATGCTGCTTCTGGGAATCCTCAGCTCATCACTCTTTCAGACAATAAAGCTGATTCTTGGGAGAGGGCCTACTTCTATGTGCAGGCCAACTCTAACTCGCTTCCTGCAATCTTCTCTAGATCAGTCCGCAGGGACTGGAACTTTGATGCGAGTAGGCGACCTACTTAGATTGCCCCCTTCTTGGTTGCTATGATCATACCACTAACATTTTTCCTGCTTGTTTTAGCTCGGCCGACTGCAAAGAATGTTAAGGACTTCCCAACATTGGATGCCGACCTCGCCGCTCTCCAAGCTATCGAGAAACGTCGCTGGGTGAGCTTCAACGCCACTCGCATCGCTGCTGCAGTTGCCACCCTTGCCGCTAAGGAGTCTGATCGTCCCCCTTCTCCTTCCAAACCTTCCGGTCCATTGCGTACCCGGTCTCCTCCTCCGTTGGTGCGTCCCACTGTTCATCTCCCAAATTTGGACCAGAGAGCTGATGACATGACCCGTAGGCGGGCCGAAAAGGACAGAGCTGAAGGTCCCACGAGGGCAGAAGCTCAGTCGCAGAAGAGGAGTCCTGCTTCTGCTGTGGGTACTCGTGCGCTGCATCTAGCGCTAATGCCTCCTCCCCCTCCTCCGAGCTCCGCATTACATCCCTACTCTACTTCTGCGAAGGATGTTGCCCTGGCTAAGGTCAAGGCTGCCGCTGAAAAGAGGATAGACGGAAGACCATCCTCCTCTGCTATCGGGGAGTGTGTGCCTTGCAAAGACGTCTTGTTACCTGTCGCCGTAGGAGACCGACGGCATGGTGACTCGGGCTCTACCAGGAGAGCTTCTTCCTCTCCTCCTGTCATTCTTCCCAAGAAACCAAGGACGAATGACGCTGGGATCCTCAGCCGTGATCCGGAGGAAGCAAAGGACTTAAGTCAGAGGATGGAGGAAAGGAGACCGTCTCACAGAGGCAACTCGGGGTACGGGAGGTCGGAAGAGAAGAGGTCGGAAGAAGGGAGAGCTAGATCTCATTCTGATGTTGACTACATGCGGCTATCCGAGCGTGCCCTTCTCAAGGGAAAAGGTCCCGCAGAAGAGCAGGGCTGCACTGTTATCGAACTTGGGGAATACTGGTTCGAGTTCAGATTTTCTGGGACTGTCCCACTCGCCGAAGATGCCAAGGCCAACGAGGCTCTGTATCATCACTTCCGCCTTCCCGAGGACAAGATCACTGATCAGAAGCTTCTGGAAAAATCCTCGACTTACCAGGAGGTCTGCCGTATCAACACCAAGGTAATTCCCGCGCTCGTGCTTTTCTTTCTCGCTTTGCACGACCCCCTGTCTGATGTTTTCTCTCCCTATACGTTCAGCACATGGGCTTCGTCAACCGCACGAGGCCGAAATACGAGGAGAATCTTGAAATGGTAAAGAAGGCTGCCTTCAAGCACTTCCACGAGCTGAAGATTGAGAAGGGGACAGCTGCTGGTGCCATCAAATGCGTTGTTGAAGCTGATTTTTCTGCCAAGGCCTTCCTGAATACGGTTAACGAGCTCGAGATAACCGACTCTCTGGTTTGTTCCAAGCTGATCTCGGCCAGGGAGGAATTGAGAAAGGAGAAAGATGACGTTGCCGAGCTGGGGAAACTGTTGGAAGCTTCACAGGAGGAAACTGAAAAGAGGAAGTCCGAGGTCGAGGGGACATCGAGGGCGAAAAGTGACCTTGGGTGGAAGCTCGAGTCCGCCTGGGCTGCACATGTTGAGGAGGTGGAGAGGCTGAGGTTCTAGAGCGAGCGAGAGGTGAAGAAAGCGGCGAGAAGAGCGCAGAAGGAAGCAATGGCCAAGTATAGACCCAGGTTTGAGAAAGCTGAGAGGGCTATCAAGGACCTCGAACTCCTGCAGGAGAACGCGCTCCAACAATCCTTAGCTCATAGCCGCATCGACCTATTGATGGAATTGGCTGGGAGAGGTGTTACCGACTTGGAGGTCGATATGCAGAAATGGGAGGAAGCTCCTGCCAATTTCCGTGTTGAGCTTGAGTTGATGGATGTCGTGCTTCTTGATGTTGAGCAGGGTCTCCGCGTCTCTCCTCTATCTGACAGCTCCGATGACCTGGCCACCCTCGCGGCCTCCACCTTCGTTAACTTGGAGGAATCCTCCTCTCAAGAGGCCGCTACCGCCGGACCAGAGGGCTCCATGGTGGCACTGGGTGATCTGCTGACTACGAGAGATGCTCCTCTAGTGGAATCTGCTACGCCGGCGTCCAATCTTCCATCAGCTTGCTTTGTGAGTATTACGGGCCCATCCTCTCCAACTTTTGATCAGTTCGGGTCAAACCTCAGCGTTGTTTCTCCTAAAGTCGCATCCGAGCTCTCAAGGGACCCTGCCTAGACTTGTTTAGTTAGTTTTATGTTTCGGTTTTTTTTGTTTTCGCATTCCCATGGGGATTTTGTTTACGAATTGTTCGCTCTTTTTGGGGCCTTTATTATTATTATTTATTATTTATATTATTGCCCGACAATCCTCTCTCTTTTTCGACCTCCCAGCGCTAGTCATTAGAGTGCCCAACATAGTTGGCGAAACTCAACAACCTGCTCATTGGGGTTAGCGTGTTTTCCAAGTAACACCGTTGACTTTGGATGACCCTGAGAGGTAGTTTTCCGTTGAAGAAGGTTGTCTTTGTTCGAGGGGAAATATGAGGATATATGGGGATATATGAGGATATATAAGGGCCCTCTGTTAGAACCTTTAAGTGGTCCTTATCTTGTCAGTCCTATCCTGACATCTCACCCTTCTATGAAGTGGTGATAATAGGTGCGGAGGCAGGCTCCAGCTTACCCTGTCGGTTGCTGAGGTACTTAGGCGCAGCTTGGTGCTGGCTTACCCTGTGCCACACTCGCCAACTTGGAAAGGCGATTTTGCGGTCATGGCCCGACTGCCTCGAGTATGCTTAAGCTCATACTTTGACCAAGATGGGACCACACGGAGGTCGCCATTCCATGGTCGTGGTGTTGCTTCACCAAGGCACTTATGAGAAATGGGCAATTTAGGTCGGACAGCCTAGCCAGGGCGCCGACGCTCGGATGTTCGTGTTATGAAGCTAAAAAGTTTTGAAAATGGTTCCGTATAACCACGATACTTGCTTTTATTACATTTTTTTGTCATAGCTGCACCCACCCCCCGGCTGTTCGTGCACTCCAGAGGGGGATCGCGACACTTGGTAAGTTATTTACCGCTTCATTTGTTCAGAGTCGCATTTGTTCTTTCAAGAGGTCGAATTTATGACTTCCTGTTGTTTTGTTAACGGTGGGCTCTACTTAGTTGAAGGTCAAGGAGATCCAGTGTCGATGGTGACCTTCTCTAGAACAGAACATATTCCGGGCCATGGTGACACTGAGATTGAAATCGTCATGCTTTCCACTCCCACTGCAGATGCGAACGACCTCGGGGTCCCTTGGCTACCTGGAGTCCTCCCTATTTCGCCGGAGATCTATACCCAGAAGGCTATTACCTCTAGCCTCAACGTAGGGCGTTGACATGCGAGCTCGAGGACCTGCCTTCCCCCCATTCGGTGTGGTCAGAAGCTCTGTGTTTTACGACATGACGCGTGGGTGGGGTTTTCCCGCACTCCCTCGGCCATTCTGACGACCTAACCTGCCGAGCTGGATGCTCCTGGGGATATGAGACTTCTCTGTTTGGAGCTCGTCCGTGGTCTGGTTGCGACGTCGGGGTCGTTACCCAGCTACATGCCAGCGCGTTGGTCACAAATTGGGAATACTTTCCGTCATTGTAACCCTTTGGTCAGCCCTTTGTTCATGTCAACATCAGCCTTCTTGCAAGCTATGTCAGCCAATCGCCCCTCAACGCCTTTGATAGGGGTAAGGGGAAGTGTTACGTGTTGAAGAGGAGAGTGAGCTGCAACGCATTTGCGGTCGCAATGCTGATGGTGAAGCCGCTGCTGTTGTTTTCCCCATTGTCTCCTGATCTGGCCCTGCAACCAGCAAAGAAAGAAGAACCGTATTGAAGGTAGAATGGAATTAATGTTGACTCACCTGAGGCTTGGTTGTGGAAGTCAGATGTAGCATAGCGGAATCGCACCCCTCCCTCTAGCGCCAACTGATGGACCTCGAATCCAACTCAGAATATAGGGTGTCAAAAGTTTGTATTTGAATGAATATAAATCGAGTTACAATATGCTGCTTGAATGTAAAGCTTTTGCGATTACCGTTTTCTATTGATTAAGTTCAAAGTCGAAAGAATCCCCCTTCCCCTATTGCATTTCCTCTCTCTCTTATACTTGATCCTCATGACTCCGTAACCGTTTCATCCATAACTCTAAAGAATGTGCCCCCATAAATGCTTGGATTAATGCCTCTGATTATGTTGACTTCACCGTTGACTCGGAAACATGGGCCCTCTACCCTTTCTTGACTTGCTCCTTCTTTTATTATGGGCCTCCACAGCCCACTTTCTTGCCCTAGTCCATTGTTCTGGTTTATTCAAACCTGATTTGGTAGGGTGAAATCCACCTCCATCATATGTGTGTGCATGTAGCTCGATGTGTCTTTTTCAAACCCCCTTCTTCTCCTATATATTGAAACCGGTCTTCCTTTTGCTGACTTTATTCTAGCATTCTTTAATTGATTAGGTCGTATTGACCTAGTTTCCATTGTCATTAATTTTGTATTAAGTGAAAATCATAAATGCTACGAGATTTATGTTGAGCTTGGCTCGATGGCTCACCCCGAGTTTATTTAAGGTTAGTTTTACTATAAAGATTGGCTTAGGTGGGTATTTTCGTTTTTGTGGACCCAGGGTTTTTGGCTTACTTGGGGGGTAGAGTTAGCCTTCTCCCCCTGTCTGACAAGCCGTGAGCCTTCAAGTGGTTTTATTTGTGCTGGAGATTGTTTCTTTACCTCTTTGCCTTAACTGTGTTTGCTGCAACATCTTTGTTTTGTATAAAATGAACTCTCTTTCCTTTCTCCATTTTTAATTAGTCTCTCCGATTTGTATCTCAATCTTTTTTGTATTTGGCTCCCATTAGAATCGTCTTTCCATCCTTTTATTTAGAAAAGAACCCTAAAAGAAAGAGAAACCTAGACTTCTAAGGATGTTTGAGTTAGTCACTCTAGATTCTTCTACCATTGCGATGGATGGCTACCATTGTGTCTTGGCTCGGCTGACTCCGAGGTCGTAGGCCGTACCACAAACGGTCTCCCACTCGTTGCGAATGATGTTGTGGGGGATACTGAATCGGAGCCCTGAACGATCTTCGAGAGCGCGATTGGATTTCGCCAGAAGTCGAATTCCTTCTTTCGACCAAAGGTCCAAAGATGCTTAAGTCGGGTATCTCTGTGTCCAATAATCATTCTTTTGGCTAGGTCGGTTCTATTTCGCTATACCTCGACTTTTGATCGCCTATGCAAGTAAAAGGTAGCATGTGCTTTCTCAGCTTTATCTGTCAAGAATATGTATCCTAATTTTTCTTGTGAACCTTGCTGTGGAGCTCAATTCCCCGGTTAGCCTTCAGTTTTACGAAGAAATAATCTTAGTCAAGTTGACGACCGATAAGCACGGGTGTGGTATGTTTCAGCTCGACCCGATGTAAGCCTTATATTGATCCTCCCAGCAAGGCTGATGACTAGGAAAAAAATGCTTTGTTGTTTGAGTGAACGAGGCGTTTATTCATATAGACCTTGCTCCCTTTTTGCATTATGAAATAGCGTTGATATTGGTAGATATTCTCTCTGATTTTTAACTGTCGCGCTATTGAGTCACCCTCCTTTTTCTGACCTTCTTTTTTCTTGTGTATGTAGCTCATCCATGTAAGACTAACTGTCTTCCTTCGCACTACAAAGACCTCTTGAGCCAACTAAAATTACCTAGTAACTAATCTTATGCCTCCATTACCCTTGAGCGTACTGCTGTAAAATGGCTTTTTTCTATCGATGTGAGTCGGTCTTCAGATTTTAACCATTATTTTTAACATTATATTGTTTTTCTGGTTACCAACTCTTGCTGTGTTATTTTCCTAGTTACTAACTCTATTCGTTTTAGATTGGACTTATGGGTCATTTGAAAGGCTTTTTTCTCCTACATCTCTGACATTTAACCCTCTGGAAGACCTTATGGTAAAGGTTTCTACCAATTTCACATATTATTATTCTTAAAGGGCCGAGTACAAACTAAGAGGAAAGCTCGACTGGCTGCCGCCTTCTTTTCCTTTGTCCATTTGGCCAACTTGCGTCGAAAATGGGTGGCCGCTTAGCCACCATCGATAACATCCCACCTTCGACCATTAAGCTCAATTCAGAAGGGGTATGTATCTAGATACTTTATGAGATGGCAGATGAGAAGAAAGGCTCGGCTGATACACGAGCTGTTGTGGCGAAGATGCAAAAGCTGACTCCCACTAAAGTTCGACAATTTTGTGAGTTCGGGGACCCCTGAGCTATCAATGGAAGTTGCCCTTCTCCCAACTCGGAGAGGATTGGCCTTCTCTTTTTTCCACTCTGACGTAATTACATAATCTTCTAGGAAAAGGAGGTCTATGCTCGGTTGTTCTAGTTTTTAGAATGGCCAAATCTGAACAAATGTCTTCCGAGTAGCTTATTAAGATGAAAACTTTCGAGAAGTGGTGTTAGAGGAAGATTGTAATAGCTTCTTTTTCTAACGATGCCTCGATCTTCCTAGTTTTTATCTCTCTTTCTTCGTCTTTCAGGTTATTAATGCGGGGGGTTGAGATGGTTGATGACTTCAACCGGCTGTTGAAGGAAAACAAGAGGGAATATAATGTCCATGATGAGATCCAAAAATGCTTTCTTTAGTTTAAGGAGTGCTATCAGTAGGAGAAAACTCGGGCGTTAGAGCAAGCTAAGGAGTTGACAGATGCCAGGCTGAGAGTCACCAAGGTGGAAAACCGGTCTTTAGATATGACCAGTCAGCTCTCCGAGCTCAAGACTATTTTCAGTGCTCTTCAGATGAAAAAGGAAGACATTAAGGCTAGTTTGAGGAATGTGGAGGATCTCGTGGCTACTTGCGAGGTTTAGTTAACCGAGGAAAAGTGGGTTTTTGAGGTCATCAAAGAGCAGGGTGCTCATGAGGAAGGAAAAGGAAGAGTTCGCAGAGGCGTGTCATGCTTGATTTCTGAGTGTGTCGATAGCGTTCACATACCAGGAAAAGGAAAAAATCTTTCTCTGCTGAGCCAGCTAAATAGTAGCATCTCGTATATCAAAATACTTAAGAAGAAAGGAGTAACCTACATCAAGACGAGTCGAACGTGGCAAAGACGTGCTGAAGAGGTTAAGAAAATCACGAATAAAGAGGGAGAGCGAGAGAGCGAGAGAGAAATTATCCTTTTGTGCCGAATAAACTAGATAATGAGGAGAGGAACCAAAACATTTAGAGAAGAAGAGCGTGAAATTGTAGAGACGCATAATGATTATGCCTCACTACACCGCTTTGACTCTTGCGCCACTAAGTCCACCATGTAGCATCTAGATTCTCTCTCGCCCAAAATGGGTCCCACCTCCGACCTACGCCAAACAAGCGCGTGAAGTTTGTTTGCCTTGCATCTCGACAATGAATTGGAAGGACTTATTGTTAAGATATGGCTTGACACCTTGACATTGTCGACCTAGGTCGTATTTAGGCCCATTAATTGGTGAAGTCCATGAGCTCGTTTACATCGGCCCTCAAAAACCTAACTAGTTGTACGACGTGAAGATGTCACAATATGGACGATGCAGTATGTGACTCGGAAATCACGTTACGATATCAGAAATGAGGAACAACTGTCGAATTGTAAGAACTTCACTCATCACGGTATGACGACATATGACAAAAGCTGATAAATTCGTCAAACGTTGCAAAAATCACCCCGCTGACCGTCCTGCTTGTTCGTCGTAAACTTGCAAGGGGCATCATGACTGGTTTTAAAGAGAGAAAGGAGATTTTAGAGAAGTTAGGAAGAACACTTCATTTCGGTCCCATGTCTTGCATCTTTGTGTTTTCAACCTCATTTCTTTTTATTTAAATCGACCCGCGAATCACTTATATTTTTCAAACTCAAATACTTGTAACTATTATTACCAACCTGACTTTAAAACCAACAAAATTGTCTGATCCACATGTCCAACAGTTGCCGACCTTAAGACTTGATGAAGTACATCTTCAACAGAAACTGGTATCTCAGTTGCTCCTTGTCCTTCTTTTGCTTCGGTGTATATCTGTTATTCTTCATATCAAAGCTACCTGAAATCAGAAGAATCCCACAATTAAAAAAACCAACTTTATGCAATTTTCTTCAATAGAATGCTCCCAATATATCATTATGGAGAGGGGGTATACAGTTGGTGATACCAAGTTGCTTGCCTTTTTCGGTTTTTGTTACATCTGTACGAAATCCCCTAAATTTTACTAACAATATATAATAATAACATCTGAGCTCTATAGCTTGTTCTCACGGAAAAGAAACAAGACAAGACTCCACAACATTAGCATATTGGTTACTGAAATAACATCTGTAAACAACATTAGATGGATAGATTGTATCCAAATATTAAGAAAAGTTTAAGATATTCGATCAGTGCTCAGAATCCTATACTAAACTGAAAAAAATTTTAAAAATGGGGAAACATATATTCTGAAGTATAAGCCCAGTAAAAATATTCTTCTCCTCTCAAAGTTCTCACTTTTCTTTTTTGGGTAAACACAAAGTTCTCGCTTTCTTCATTTTTTTTTTCTTTTCCTTTCATTGGAAAATATAAACGTATCTGATGTTGAAGTTGTGGAGGCTAGGGATCTTCCTTTACAAGTAGTAGAGTCTTAGGTGCAATGAGGACCAACTATTTGGTGGTTGGATCTTTCCATACATATCCGAAAATTCTGTTTTACTTTTACGGGAAAACTTAAGATGATTAAATCCATAGAGAATGATTTCGCTCAAGGGAAATAAAGCTCTGCAACCGACATAATACACTTGAACTCTAAGCTTTAATATCCTTGTAATATCTCTATCCCATGGGAACCAAAATGTCCCAAATGGTACCGCCAAAACCTGAGCAAACTTCACCAACCGGTGAATAATTTCGCTTCTAATTGCAACCTGCAAAAACACCAAAAAGAAAAAAGAGAAAAAAGAAAGGGGTGAGTGACTTTTCAAACAAGCCACTCAGTGAGGACGAATCCGACTTCGCCTCACCCGATACCCGCTTAACCCCAAAAGTCCAGACCTAATCCTAAATCCCCATAGAACGCACCTACTGTGTTTGGCAAGAAATAACTATCAAGTTGAAAACTTCTTTCGGAAACACCTAACTTCTAAGACTCCATTTAAAACTTTCGCAAATATTTTGGGTCCTAGTCCGTACTGTAATCACATGGCACATAAACGCATGCCCTAAAACTTTTCCACCCGACAAGCCTGGAACCCTCCCGATACCGGACTCACTACCCCTAGGTTCATCCATCTGCCGGGCTGGTGGCTCGACATAGTCGCCTAGGCCGGTTGCGCGACAATCGCTCGTTCACTGTCCTCACCTTAACTTCGTCCCAGTGTCGACCTTCCGGAGACCCTCGCCACGGACTCGGCAATCAATGCCCACTAGGGGACATCCCTGGGTTGCTCGAAGGTCCTTTTGCCTCGCCGAGCATCACATCCTGCCCGGAAAGGCTCAACTAGTTAGCACCCGTCTCTCCGGATTACTTCCGTTTGGCCCGACGCGACGATCCTACTCCTCACCTCTCGATTCCCCTAGGGCTCTAGTCCTATGGCAGGGTGCATCACACCCGTAAATTAGATAGGCGACTATCCATTAGAGAATGCACATTACTGGTTAATCTAGACCTACTATCATCTTTCGTAATTCTTAGACAATGCCAAATTAACCTAGTCATTCTTAGCACTTACGTTCTTTCACATATTCTACCTTATTCTCGACTTAGCGACCCAACATTCAATCGCGTTTAGGCGTATAGGTCTTTATATCATTAGCAATATATAATACATAGTTTTTATTCATGCCGAGAACTATAGCCCGACACTAGCCGGATTAGCCCTAGACTAACCGACAAGCTAAACGAATACCGAATGAAACGAAATCGAGAACCCTTCACCTTGGCCACATAGAAGAGACATCTCTGGAACTTCTGTCTGGCGATCCTCATTCTGAGCTTTTACCCCATGAAGATCCTCCGTCATCCTTCTTCTCCTTTGCTGATCCTCCTTCTGGAAAAAGAACCTCGAACAAGAACCCGAATTAGTCCGTAGACGGGAACCTTCTTAAATAGAAAACTTACTATTTATGGAAACCTGCCATAAATAGAAGTTACCCTAAAAGGAAACCTGCCCGAAAAGGAAAGTTACCAAAAAGAGAAACCTGCCCTAAAAAGAAACTTCCTAAAATGGAAACTTACCAAATATGGGGCAAAATGGTAATTTTACTTACCAAAGGAAATGACGTTCTCGGGAACGTTTCTGCCCGTCTGCAACTTTCTGGAACCTCGACTTGAAGCTCCTTAGCTCCTTTTTGACGCGGACAACTTCTTTACACCAACTTCCGGGACACGCTTCTCCGCTCATATGAACCCGAAATCGGTGTTCTTTTTTCTGATGGGTTCTTAAGAGTCCCTACATTGTTGTCACAGAGAATCAACTCCAAAACCAACCTTTAACACAAACAAAACCAAAATACAATTTAACCAACGATTTCTGAAAATATGACAAATTCAATGTTGTACAAAGACGAAGCTCTAACTCACAAACTAAACGTTCAATTGACAATCCTAACTGTCAGAATAAATCCCTTGACGTCCTCTACCCATATCCATGGAGTATTCTCCAATCAGGCTCCTATTGCTCTCATAATCTCCCTGCAAACACCGTCTGGTCGCGGAACCGGACTGCACGGATGCCTCTCAGTAAATTTGACCATAACTTATTCAATACTCGATGAAAAAGCATTCTAAAAATTGGAGAATTTCGATATAAGGATTCTTTACCTGTTGTAGAATTTTGAGATCCATCCGAGAAGATTTGGTCGGCCAATTGTTTCTTTACCCATGACATATCCATTCTGTTTTCTGCAGGACTGCACATGTTCTCTTTCTTTCTCCATTTTCTCTCTTCTCCCCATTTGGTGGCTGCAAAAAAAACTCTCTGGAAATCTCTCTCTGCCTCAGGTCGACGGCTGGAGGAAGAAATGAGGTTAAAAAAAGAGTTTAGGTTTTAGAAAAGAGTTTAAATAGGATGGATTAAGGCTCGATTCGGTTCTAAGGGAAAAAATCAGGTTTACTGAAAGGAACCTGGGGTTAAGAAAAAACCGGGTTATTACAATCTCCCCTCCTTACAGAGAATTCGTCCCGAATTCTGAGAACTGCAACACCCTGAGCTACGAGTAACTGATGTATCTGCACAAGAGTCCGGTTGAATGTGCCAGCACATAGATTTTGGTTTTTCCTTTGACCATTCTCGACTCCAGGTCTCGACTCTCTCCCACTTAGTTTCCGACTAAGCCCCAAAGTGTCCTCCTTCTGGGGAGACCACGGTTGTACTTTTTCTTATGCACCAGAGATTTCCTTTCTCTGCCGTCTACGATCTATGGAGAAGCTATCCTTTGATCTCAACAATGTCCACTAGCATTTACCTTTCATGCACAGGCGTGGTTTTCTGGTTTATGTTAATTGATGCTAATGCTCTGTCGTTCTTCCACCACGTCCTCCCCTAGGTTCCTTATAGGCAGTTCTTGATATACCTTAGTCCTTGCACAGGAGGTCGTTCCTTGCAAGACACGTCCTTTAAGCTCACATCCTCGTCCTTCGTTGAGGTTATGTCCTTTATACCTCCTGCCTTAGGGCATTCCTTTAGACTTAAGTTGAACTTGGTTGAGCGAGGTACGCCACTTGCTGATATTGTTCCATCATACTTCCGTTGCACTCTACTTTCTTCCATGCTCTAGCTTTCTAGCAAACAGATCTGCATGGTGCGTTCCTAAAACCGTCCTTAGATCCTAACAACATCCACTTGTAGTCCTGTCACACATAGTTCTTTCCCTTGATTTTTGACCAGGTTTTCGTCCCTGACAAGACTTACTCCGATTCCATAAGAGCTCCCGCTTCTTTCCTGGTGGAGCTCTAGACGTACCCTATGTCATCTCAACACCCAAGGTGATATCTTTATCTAGCTGCGTCAATACAACTTTGTGATTCGGCCAAACTGTCCTTCCTCAGCCTCGATTACCTTGACCCGATGGAACTTACTCCTGCCAAATCCCAACAATGCGGAACCTCCTTAGTTTTCGTGTACTCCCCAATCAGTGATGAAGTTCCTTGGACCTTTGAATGAGTGCGCTCTCCAGTTCGGACATTCCAGTAGCTCTGGTACAACCAACTGCAGCAACTTGTAGAACCGACGACTTTGAATCAGGAAGATTTAGAAATGGCTCCACAACGAAGAACTACAAGACCAGGTCAATAGAAGTAGCTAACTAGTTGCCGCGATAACTACCACTAGTCCTTGCGTACTGAGTTCATGGCTAGAGAGCAACTATAACCCGCCCGAGATGTTGTAGTCACGTCCCTACATGAGTTTCGGTCGAACGTACTACCACGTGAGCTCTGCCAATTATAACTTGAACTTTGGAGCTTGAAGGATGGGCTACAAGAAGGAAACTGACATGGAATGAGAATTTACTTCCTCAGGAGGCACGAAAAGAAACTGACAACAGATGAGGACTCCCCTTCTCAGAAAACACTAAAACTCATAAATCTAAGGATCTAGCCTCGCAAACACACAGAAATAAATAAAAGCCGACACACAATCTATTCTACCCCTCACACCCCGATCTAGATCTTGTCTTCAGTGCTCCCTTGCAGACTCCGGACACAGCGTGTCAGCACCGATGATCATGGCACTAGAAGATGTCTTCTGGTTGACGCGATAGCCGAGACCTAAAACCCTTGTCGTTGATGCTCTGACGCCTTGGAACTCGAAAGAAAACTCATGCGCTAGAAGAAAACTCGAAAGAAAACTCATGCTCTAACACCCAGTTGGTGATTTTCAAATTCTTTTTCCTTTTTGAGGATCCTTAGAAAAATTAAATAAGTTTGGAAAAGCATTTTATCTTTGACAATCTATGGCCCTCTGTGTCAGAACCAGAGCGGCCTTTAACCTAGGCTCTGGTACCACTTGTAACATCCCTATTCCGAGGGAACCGGAATGTCTCTAATGGTACCGCCAAAACCGGGGAAAACTTCACCAACCAGTCAATAATTTCGCATCTAACTGCAACCTCCAGAAACACCAAAAAGAAAAGAGGAAAAAGAGAGGAGTGAGTGACTTTTTAAACAAGGCACTCAGTGAGGACGAACCCGACTTCGCCTCACCCGATACCAGCTTAACCCCGAAAGTCCAGACCTAATCTTAAACCCCCTCAGAACGTACCTACTGTGCTTGGCAAGAAATAACAAGCAAGTTGAAAACTTCTTTTGAAAACACATAACTTCTAAGACTCCATTTAAAAATTTCGCAAATCTTTTGGGTCCTAGTGCATATTACAATCACATGGCACATAAACGCATGCCCTAAAACTTTCCCATCCGGCAAGCTTGGATCCCTCCCGATATCGGACTCACTACATCTCGGTTCATCCATCTGCCGGGCTGGTGGCTTGGCACAGTCGCCTAGACCGGTTGCGCGACAACCGCCCGTTCACTGTCCTCACCCTTACTTCGTCCCAGTGTCGGCCTTTCGGAGGCCCTCGTTAGGGACCCGACAATCAACGCCCACTGGGAGACCACCCTGGGTTGCCCAAATGTCCTTTTGCCTCGCCAAGCATCACATCCTGCCCGAAAAGACTCAACCAGTTAGCACCCGCCTCTCCGGATTACTCCCGCCTGGCTCGTCGCGAAGATCCTACTTCTCACCTCTTGGTTCCCCTAGGGCCCTAGCCCTAGGGGGAGGTGCATCACACCCGTAAATTGGATAGGTGACTATCCATCAGAGAATTCAAATTACTGGTTAATCTAGACCTACTATCATCTTTCGTAATTCTCAGACAATGCCCAATTAACCTAGTCATTCTTAGGACTTACATTCTTTCACATGATCTATCTTAGGCTTATAAGTCTTTATGTCATTAGCAATACATAATACATAGTTTTTATTCGTGTCGGGAACTATAGCCCGACACTGTCCGGATTAATCCTAGACTAATCGAGAAGCTAAACGAATACCGAATGAAACGAAACCGAGAACCCCCTCACCTTGGCCACATAAAAGAGACATCTCTAGAACTTCTGTCTAGCGATCCTCCTTCTGAGCCTTTACCTCATGAAGATCCTCCGTCATTCTTCTTCTCCTTTGTTGATCATCCTTGTGGAAAAAGAACCTGGAGCAGGAACCCGAATCAGTCCTTAGACGGGAACCTTCTTAAAGAGAAAACCTACTATTTATGGAAACCTGCCATAAATAGAAGTTACCCTAAAAGAAAATCTGTCTGAAAAGGAAAGTTACCAAAAAGGGGAACCTCTCCTAAAAGGAAACTTCCTGAAAAGGAAACTTACCAAATATGGAAACCTGCCATATTTGGAAACTTTCCAAAAAAGGAAACCCAGACAGAGGCATAACGGTAATTTTACTTACCAAAGGAAATGACGTTCTCGGGAACGTTTCTAGCTATCTGCAACTTTTTGGAACCTCGACCTGAAGCTCCTTAGCTCCTTTTTGACGCGGACAACTTTTCTGTCCCAACTTCCGGGACGCGCTTCTCCGCTCATATGAACCCGAAATCGGTGTTCCTTTTTCCGATGGATTCATACGAGTCCCTATATTGATCCCACAGAGAATCAGCTCCAAAACCAACCTTTAACCCAAAAAACGGAAATACAATTTAACCAACTATTTCTGGAAATCTGACAGATTCAATGCCGTACAAAGACGAAGCTCTAACTCACAAAATAACCGTTCAATTGACGATCCTAACGGTCATAATAAATACATAGACGTCCTCTATCCATATCCACCGAGCATGCTCTAGGAATCTTCTTTCAAACACCGACTGGTCACGGATCAGGACTGCACAGATGTCTCTTAGTAAATCGATCATAACTCATTCAATACTCGATGAAAAAGCATTCTACAAATTGGAGAATTTCGATCTAAGGGTCATTTACCTTATGTAGAAATTTGAGATCGTTGCTTTACCCACGACATATTCATTATGTTTTCAGCATGACTGCACAGGTTCTTCTTTTTTCTCAATTTTCTCTCTTCTCCACATTTGGTTGCTGCGAAAAACTCTCTGGAAATCTTTCTCTGCCTAAGGTCGATGGCTGGAGGAAGAAATGAGGTTAAAAAAAGAGTTTATGTTTTAGAAAAGAGTTTAAATAGGAGTGATTAAGGTTCAGTTCGGTTTAAAGGCAAAAAATTGGGTTTACTGAAAGGAACCGGGTTAAGAAAAAACCGGGTTGTTACAATCCTTCTAGGCATGATGTCGATTTTGTTCCTTGTGGCAAACTGATACATTTGAAATCAATTAGGTTCGATCATCTATCCTAATCTCTATCTCTCTTTATTTTTTTTGTTGATTGCGTTTTGTTTAAATCCAAACATTTTGCTATCTTCTTCGCATTATTATTAAGCCATCAGTGGAACGAGCATAATACAATTCCAACAACCCTATTCAAACACAAGTCTATGTGTTTACGATATCGCTTTAAGATTTTACTAAGGTCTTTCGAACTATTTTCTTATTTTTAGTCTTCTCCATATCAAATTTATTTGGTTGGTTTCTACTCATACACATTAGTTAGAAAATTCGTAGAAAACTTAACATTTATTGGCTGTGTAGAAAAAGGACAATTGAGTTTCACATTTCTTGAATTTTCGTCTCAACTTGAACACGTTTCTTTATAAAACTTGCGTTTACTTTCCTCAAAACTCAAAAGTCTACAAGGATATTGAAAAAACTAATGAACCACTATTATTCTGTGTGGTAAACTTTTATTCAAGTAGAAGACTTTATATTTTATATATAAATGCTCCTGCTTCCTCTATTCATTTCCAAGTATTAAATGAGGAATTACAATAGATCATCCGTTCTCTGGGTTCTAAGTCTTTTATTAGTTTTGGATGTTGTTGCTAAGAGATAGGTAATTTTAATAATCTTTGATCAAAAAGCAAAAACGAGAAACACAAATTATATGTTATGACAAGCATTATTAGTTTGTTGATTTATATCCGGTTTAATATCGGTTCAATTGTAGATATAATTTAGCTTTGGTTTACTTGGTATAGTGTCTGTATAAGTATACAGTAGTAACTAACTTTGTACAGTAAGAGAGATGAAATGAAGATAACATTTTCTCTCTGTTTCATACTTTCTGTTATGGTATCAAAGCTATTCAAAGCTCGTTTACTCTGATTTTCTTTGATTTTCGTCAATTTCTGCAAGTTTTTCACCGATTAAATCACACTAAGGATACAGATCTGTGTTCGATTGAAGTTTCGGAGCTCAAAGTTGCTATCAACAAGTTTCCGTCAAATCGAGCTGGATTTATGCTGATTCGAGTGTCGATAATGGTGAGACAAGCTAGGAAGATAAGGAATCGAAGTGTTACAGCTGATCCACAGAGATCAATGATGAAGAATTGTGGTGAATTTTCCGATGATAATGAAACAGACTTTGTCGTAAGTCGATCTAAAGTCATCGGAGGAAATCGCGATGGATCTGCGTTGAATCATTCTGGTATAGAATCGATAGACAATGTTCATAGTCCTTTTTACTTACATTCAACATATCATCCTGGTCTTGGCATTGTAAGTCAGATACTAGATGGATCTAACTATAATGGCTGGTACATTGCTATGAAGATGAGTTTAGAAGCTAAGAACAAGATAGGATTTGTTGATGGTTCTTTAGCTAGGCCAAATGTTGATGATCCATTGTTTAAGATATGGAGTAGATGTAACAGTATGGTCAAGGCATGGTTGTTGAATGTAGTAAACAAGGAGATTTATGAGAGCATACTCTATTATGATGATGCTGTTGAGATGTGGAATGATCTAAATACGAGATTCAAGGTTAACAATCTGTCTCGGAAGTATCAATTAGAACAAGCAATTGCTTCTCTAAAGCAAGGATCCATGGATTTGTCTACTTACTTCACAAAGAAGAAGACATTGTGGGAGCAGTTGTCAAATACTAAGATTGTTGCTGCTAAGAGATGCAATTGTGATCACGTAAAAGAATTATTGGATGAAGCAGAAACAAGCAAAATCATTCAGTTCCTTATGGGACTTAATGAGAATTTCTCAAATATACGAGGTCAAATTTTGAATATGAAGCCTAGGCCGAGTTTGTCAGAAATCTACAACATTCTTGATCAGGATGAAAGCCAGAGGATAGTAGGATCAAGTCAAAAATGAGTAATAATCCTGTGGCATTTCAAGTTCAAGAGGTTGGTGTGAATGATCAGAATTAGATTATGCTTGCACAAGGAAGTTATCATAAGACTAAATGTTCTTATTGTTCAAGACTTGGACACACAGTGGATAAATGCTACAAGAAGCATGGTTATCCACCTGGTATGATTAAGGGAAAGAAGTTTCAAGCTGCAGCTTCTACTAATCTTGCAATTAATCAACCAGTGATACCAAGCTCATCTGAACAACAACCTGCTATGTCTTGTGAGGCATTGTCTGCAGAACAACTTCAGTCCATGATTTCCTACTTGAGCTCTCATCTCCAAGCTAATAATTTCATAGCTACAACTGACAAGCCAAATGCCTCGACTTCAACTTCTGCACCTGTCATTTCTCAGATTTCAGGGAGCATTTCTGGTAACTTCATAACTCTGTATAATCATTCTTATTATGATATGCTTGTGTCTTCAGTATCTTCTGAAACCGATGTGTCTCTTAGAGCTTGGATTATAGACTCGGGAGCAACTCATCATGTTAGTCATAATAGGGATCTCTTCATAGAATACAAGCCTTTAGATAGAACTTATGTTACTTTGCCAAATGGGGTGTAGGGATCTCTTCATAGAATACAAGCCTTTAGATAGAACTTATGTTACTTTGCCAAATGGGGTGACAGTTACTATTGCTGGTATAGGACGCATTCAATTGACTGATGCTCTCATTCTATTCAATGTGTTATACATACCTGAATTTAAGTTCAATTTGTTGAGTGTTAGTGTTCTAACCAAAAGTAAAATATAATTTAGCTTTGGTTTACTGCTAATGCTTGTTTTATTCAGGCAATTACTCAGGAATTGATGATTGGTCAAGGTAGTTAAGTTGGGAATTTATATGTCTTAGATATAAATGATAAGCATGAAACTTTGTCTTTTACAGGTATGTCTTTTGTTTCTACTATAGTAGATTCTATTATATGGCATAAACGATTAGGACATCATTCTCATGTAAAAGTTGATTTGCTTTCTGATGTACTTCAAATTTCTAAAACAAAGGTCAATAAAAGTCATTCAGATGCTTGTCATATATGTCATTTGTCAAAACAGAAACATATACCATTCAAGAATAGGAGAAATATGAGTAATCATGCTTTTGATTTGTTACATATAGACACATGGGGGCCATTTTCTGAATCAACAGTTAATGGTCACAAATATTTCTTGACTATTGTTGATGATTTTAGTAGGGCTACTTGGGTGTATCTTATGAGTACTAAGGCTAATGTTTCACATGTATTTCCTGATTTCATAAAGCTTGTAGAAAATCAATATAATGTGAAAGTTAAGGCTGTTAGATCAGATAATGCAAATGAACTTAAGTTCACTGAGTTTTATGCTTCAAAAGGAATAGTCTCATATCATTCATGTCCTGAAACACCTGAACATAATTCTGTAGTGGAAAGAAAGCATCAGCATATATTGAATGTGGCTAGGTCCTTATTGTTTCAATCTCAGGTTCCTTTAAAATTTTGGGGGGATTTTATCTTGACAGCTATTTTTCTCATAAATAGATTACCTTCTTCTGTCATAGATAATCAAACTCCTTTTGAGAGATTGACTGGTAAGAAACCAGAGTATAGTGATTTGAAAACATTTGGTTGTTTGTGTTATGTTAGCACTTCTCCAAAGAATAGGCATAAGTTTGATCCTAGAGCTAGAGCTTGTGTTTTTCTAGGATATCCTACATGTTATAAGGGTTATAAGCTTTTAGATATAGAGACACATTCGGTTTCTATTTCCAGGCATGTTTTGTTTCATGAGGATATTCTTTTTGCATTATCAAATATCAATGATAATGTGAAGACTTTCTTTCCTCATGTTCCTTGTCCTGCTATCCATGATGATGTGCAATCTTTGCCTTCATCTTCTGACACACATCCTCATCATGATGTGATATCATCTGAGGTTTCACTTCCTTCTAGACTGAGACCTCATAGACAAAAGAAACCACCTTCCAATTTGCAGGATTTCTATTGCTATAATACTACTAGTACTTCTCATACTACTCCTTATCTTATGGCAAATTTTATTTCTTATTCATATATCTCTGAACCTTTTCAAGCTTTTCTTAATGCCATCACTAAAGTTAAAGAACCACAGAAATATTTAGAGGCTTTGTTGGATCAGTTGTGGAGTGATGCTATGTGTGAAGAGATAGGATCTCAGGAAAGAACTCAGGCTTGGAGTGTATGTTCTCTGCCACAGGATAAGGTTCCTATTGGCTGCAAATGGATTTTCAAAGTTAAGTATAATGCTGATGGATCTATAGAGCGATATAAGGCCAGGTTGGTTGCTCAGGGATTTACTCAAGAAGAAGGGGTAGATTATGGAGAAACATTTTCTCCAGTAGCAAAGTTATCCACTGTAAGAATTTTGCTTGATGTTGCGGCTAAGAAGAATTGGTCATTGACTCAGTTAGACATTTCCAATGCATTTCTCAATGGAAAACTTGATGAAGAGATTTATATGAAGCTTCCTCCTGGATATTCAGATTTAAAAGGTGAATCTTTTCCTCCTGATGTTGTTTGCAGACTTCATAAATCAATTTATGGTCTTAAACAGGCTTCAAGACAATGGTATTTGAAGCTATCTTCTACCTTGTTGTCTATGAGTTTTAAGAAGTCCAGGAGTGATCACACATTGTTTGTCAGGTTCTTGGAAGGTCAATACTTGGCTGTGTTGGTATATGTAGATGATATATTGGTTGCTAGCAACCATGAAGATTATGCTAAACAGTTTACTATGGATTTGCAATCTCATTTTAAGCTTAGAGACTTGGGAGCAGCTAAGTTCTTTTTAGGACTTGAGATTGCTCGGTCTGCTAAAGGTATCTATGTTTTTCAGAGAAAGTATGTGCTTGAGCTTTTAGATGATGCTGGCTTTCTTGGATGCAAGCCTTCTTCGATTCCTTTGGATCCTACTGTTAAGCTCTCTAAGGATTCATGGGAATTATTATTGAATCCTAAGGTTTACAGAAAATTGATGGGTAAGCTGATGTATTTGGTACTTACCAGACCTCATATTGCTTACACATTGACCAAGCTTTGTCAGTTTTCTTCTGCTCCAAGAGATCTGCATTTGCAGGCAGTTCATAAACTTCTAAGGTACTTGAAAGGTACAATTGGACAGGGAGTTTTTTATGCTGCAGATGGCTCTTTAGACCTTAAAGCTTATGCAGATGCTGATTGGGCATCATGTCCACATACTAGAAGGTCCATCACAGGGTATGCCATGTTTCTTGGAGATTCCTTGGTTTCTTGGAAAGCTAAGAAGCAGAAGTCTGTTTCTCGTAGCACAGTAGAGGCAGAGTTCAGGGCCATGGCATATGCTGCATGTGAGATTGTTTGGATCACTAGAATCATGACTGATTTGTTGGTTCCTCTCAATCTACCTGCTCTGCTTTACTGTGATAACACTGCAGCTTTGCACATTGCAAACAATTCAGTGTATCATGAGAGAACCAAGCATGTAGAGCTTGATTGTTATACAATCAGAGAAAACATAGATGATGGTTTATTGAAGACAATGCATGTGAGGACACATAATCAGCTTGCTGATATATTGACCAAGGCATTTTATCCGAGTTTGTTTCGAGATTTGATGAGCAAGATGGGTGTTTTGGACTTGTTTGATCCTTCACCTCCATCTTGATGGGGGCTATTAGTTTGTTGATTTATATCCGGTTTAATATCGGTTCAATTGTAGATATAATTTAGCTTTGGTTTACTTGGTATAGTGTCTGTATAAGTATACAGTAGTAACTAACTTTGTACAGTAAGAGAGATGAAATGAAGATAACATTTTCTCTCTGTTTCATACTTTCTGTTAAGCATTTTGGTTGTGTGTTTGGGATGATAATCATACAGGTTCATATAGTATACATGGGTGAGAAGCAGCATGATGATCCTGAGTTTGTCACAGAGTCTCATCGCCAGATGTTGTCGTCTCTTCTTGGAAGGTACAAAGCCAACTTAATTACTATTCAACTCCATTTATATGTCTTAAGCCAACTCCATTTATATGTCCTAAGAAACCTAGTTTCCTTTCCACATGTTCTCTATTTAAAGAGCCTTCACCTCTCAATTTCTTTCATCACTCATATCCTAAGCAAACTTCTGGCAAAATTAGTTCTTCACCACAAACCTTGAGCCATCAGCCACCGCGAAAACCATCGAAAATCACCTCGTTCATCACTTTTCTCTCAGGCCGAGCAATATTTTCATTCGTTCTCTCTGCTCGTTGCTTTGATCGTAAATCAGAGACCATCACCAGATAGATCTCGCCGAGACAAAACCGTAGCCACTGACCGCACCTCAATCGGAGTTCGGACGCTTTGACAATCGTTGTTTGAAGTATCGTGCGATCCAAACGCGTTACCTCACGCGCCGCCGGGACCCACCGTCACTTGTCACCAGACCACCGCCGGACCTTTGCCGGACCGCTGCAGGACCACTGCCGTAGCCACCGTGACTCGCCGGTGACTTAGTAACTCGGTGAGTCAACTCGGACCTGGTCAATGATAACGTGTCAGTGACGTGGCGAGTCTTGATGACGTGTCAGAGTCAGATTGATCCACGTTTCGAACCGTTGCTGACTAGGTCGGATATGCCCAGTTGGAACCGAGGTGATGTGTAGCTGTTGACGTGGTGAGTCTTGCTGACGTGTCAGAATCGCATTAGTCCACGTGTCAGACCGTTGCTGACTAGGTCAGACTAAGTTGAATAAAATGATTAAGTTGACCAGTTTGACGGGTTCGACTGTTGACTACAGTTTTGACTGCTGACTTTGACCCGTGAGCGTTGAGTTTGACCGTTGACTTTGACACATAGACCGATTCGGTCCGATTTAGCCGGTTTAAGTCTCTTTTTCCGAATTTTGACTTCCAGACAGTCAATTGATCTGTTTTTTCATTCTGATTTCAGACTTAGAGACCGCTTGAGCTTCCAAAACCCGAAACCGCATTCTCAACCAATCTTTCCTAAGGCTAAGGTGAGGGCTAGACCCATATACTCCTCATGCTTTCCTTATTCACTCTTTCTCATGTAGTCCAGCACCGAAACATATTGTTTGAGTTTTCTTGGACTCTTGATTGCTTGCTTGATTTTAGATGAATGTTAGGACTGATTTCACATAGTACTTTTATCCTTTAATTTTCAGATTAGGGTAAGCCGATATTGTTTGAGAATTACTCAAGATTGATATGTGCATGTAATTAATGAGTTGATTCTATGAGACTAGGTCCCACAGAACCGAGGTTACCAGAGGTTTCGGTGGGATAACACTCGGGTTCTACGGGTGGCTATATATATATATATATATATATTGTGTATTATGTAGGAGGCTTGACAGAGATTGCGGGGACGGAGGCCCGTAATCTCGGAGTCTTATTTGTAGGTTTGGCGGGGATATGGGGACGGAGGCCTTTATCTCGGAGTCTTGTTTGTGTTGGGTGCGGAGGCAACTCGATCTGCTGTTACGTAGCCTTGTTTGGATCGATAAAGCGTCTACAGGCGGTGTGTATGGGCACTTATCCTATACTGAGGAAGCCTCTTCGGTGGGGGGGGGGGGGGGGGGGNTTATATATTATGCAGGATAGGGCCTTGCTTGATTTCTTGGGTGCATTAAGTGTTGTGTTTGTGCGTGTTTTAGGATTAGATTGCATGGTTTAAGTGCTTAAGATGGGTTCGCGGATTAATGGTTCCCCTAGCATTCCCCACCTCAATGAGTGTCTCCCAAGTTCCTCATCCCCTCCTTTCCCTTCTTTTTTCAGGTGAGACTAACGAGTAGTCCGACAAGCTCGACGATTATGGTGCTATTTTTTGGATCAAAGAAATTTTCATTTTTTTCTTTTCTTTGATATTTTATTTATTTATTCGGTTTAGACTCGAAATATTTTGGTTATTGTATATTGGAACATGGTTTTTGAATAAGAAAAGTTGATCCTTGGATTTATGGAGTTACTTGAGTTGCAAGTTAGGGTAAATGACACGCCGTTCTCGGGAGAGAATGAGACGGGTGTTACAACATGATTCGATGGTGCATAGTTATCGACATGGCTTTTCAGGCTTCGCTGCCAAGCTTACCGAATCACAAGCCAAACAAATTTCTGCTACTTACGTACAATCCCTCCGTTATCTTTGTTGATTGACCAGCTCTATATTTTCATGGTAATGCACTTGAATACAGATTTACCTGAAGTTGTTCATGTCATACCAGATTGTTTATACGAACTAGCAACAACTCAGACTTGGGACTACTTAGGTCTTTCTGTTGCCAATCCAAAGAATCTTCTAAATGATTCAAATATGGGTGACCAAGTTATCATTGGCTTTAATCACTCGGGTATAAATAACATTTATTAGCTCCTAGCTTCATCTTTCTTTTGACTCTTATATACTGTAAAGCCTTAATGACTTGCCTTTTGGTGCGACTGTAGGAGTTTGGCCAGAGTCTGAATCGTTTAACGATGATAGGGTTGGACCAATACCAAGACACTGGAAAGGAGATTGTGAACCAGGAGAAAGATTCATAATAACTAGTTGCAGCAAAAAGCTTATTAGAGCCAAGTATTTATTAACGTAAATCTTCATAACTCAAAATTTCAATTGAATAAACTCAGATCAATGTAAATGAATACACAAATTTAATTCACCTTTCCAAGAGTTTGATCGGAATCTCCTCTAGAACAATGATGAAAACGATACAAAGAGAGAGAAAGAGTTATTTTGTTTACAGAGATTACAATTTTCGAATATTTCACAAAATGATCTGTTTATTCTCTTTTAGCTTCCAATGACTTTGTTGTTTCCTTCTAACAAACTCCCAACAGAACCATTTGATCGTCGACACGTGTCCATTAATCAGGCTTCTTATTATTTGACATGTGTTTTATTAATTTCTAGCTCATTATCTATAACAGTATTTTATCAACGGGTTTCTTTTTGAAAACAAAGGATTCAGAACCATGGAATCAAGTGACTATATTTCTGCTCGAGACTTTATTGGCCATGGCACGCATGTCGCCTCTATTGCAGGCGGTTCATTTGTTCCTAACATAAGCTATAAGGAACTCACTAAAGGAAACTTGAGAGGTGGCGCACCACGTGCCCGCATAGCCATATACAAGGCTTGTTGGTATATGGATCAACTAGGCATGGTGACTTGTTCATCTTCTGACATTTTGAAAGAAATGGATGAACCTATGCACGATGGTGGTGTTAACGTTTTGTCGCTCTCACTTGGCGCTCAAGTTCCTCTGTATCCTGAAACCGATATGCGTGATAAAATTGCTACTGGAGCATTCCATGCAGTAGCAAAGGACATCACAGTTGTTTGTGCAGGTGGGAACTCTGGCCCAGCGGCTCAGACCGTGTTAAACACAGCTCCTTGGGTCTTAACAGTTGCTGCAACCACTCTGGACCAGTCCTTTCCCACACTTATTGGAGGAGGTGGTTAACACCCGGATCCGGTTAGGAGTTAACCGACC